>OMNM01061222.1:0-20724 GCA_900302745.1 Parablennius parvicornis | reverse complement strand
CTGTTAGGCTCATGCATAGTAGCCCGCCCTTAGTGTGTAAAACCCCATCATGTGAAGCAGGTAGGGGGGAATTCCCCTCATTTTGAAAATTGATATTCAAGCACTGAGATCTACCTCTTATATCAAAATATTCCAGTTTGTACAATCATAAAGAAATGATCAATTGTGTCAAATATTTTAATAAAACTCATAGTATAAAGTCGATTATTTACAGCTGCTGATATTTTTTCTACAAAATCGCCTGAGTACACAATCTATGATTACTTTTATAAATATCAACAGCGTTGGATTTGGGAGACTGTTTGCTTTGTGAAATGATGAATGGGCCTTTGAGTTTGTATCTGCTGTGTCGCTCTCCTTCCTCTCACAGGATCCGAGTGGCAGTGCACAAGTTCTTGGAGCTGCCGTTCTGGGTGAAGAAGTTCCAGCTCGCAGGAATCGCGCCCACAACTCTGCGAGTGACCGTCCAGGAGGAGAAGGCGAAGCTTGTGTGAGGTGTCCACCATCTTTCGTCTGTCTGTTTGCAGCGTACGTTTGACTTGTGTTTGTCTCCCTGTGAAGGCCGTGTCGTTGGTGGGACAGTTCAGCCACACTTTACCTGCACAATCTGCTGCAAGGTGAGCAGCTCCAAGCAGTTTCTCTCCAATCTCATGTGTTACTGCTTCTTTTAGTCATCTCTGCTCATCTCTGTTCTTGTGTAAAGTTTCGACTCAGACCGAGGCTGCATTTGTTGAATCGGCATCAGACTGCACCTCTATCCAGCTCTATGTCACTATCAACCACACCAAGGTGAACGCTCGTTTACAAAAACTCTTGTCTGCACAAGTCAGAGTTGAGTTCAGAAATGTCACTTTCTCCCCTCTCAGGTCTGTGTGAACGATGACCTGGTGGATAAGAAGTATGCGTATTACAAGTCCATAGACTTTGTCGGCTTCCCTTTCACGTTGTGCTCCAGCACTTTATCTCAGAGGACCTCCACCACCACCTCCAACAGGCTGGTGAGACGAATCCCAGCACCTCCTGGTAAACGTGGTGAGACATCCTCCATCGCTCAAAAAATAAAAAAAAAGAAATAGTCAGTGTAGTCTGGAAATCAAAAGTAATTTTATTTAACACTCGCATCACATAAATAGAGGGAGAACTGAGGTGGAAAGCAATACTAATGGAATAATTTGTCTTTGAATAATAATGCCACTTAACCTGCAAGCAGCATTGAACGTCTCCTTGCATCCTTGCTGGTAAGTGCAGCATGTCCCCCAGGTGGAGCTGCAGTACAGAGAAAAATCCAAGAATTCCATATGTGCAAGCATAAGCAACTGAAAAGAAAAAAAAACCTTTTAACAGAAAGAAACCTGCAGGCTACGTTTACACTATGTTCCCGGCAGTCACGGCTACCACATTTCAGGTGACCGTGGACAACAGGAACGGACGTGAGACAACGCAGGGGGACGGGATGGGCAAACATAACAGGTCGTGATTGTTGTGGGTGCTGTGCCAGATTTTTAAACTGTCAAGAAATACTCCTCGGCGGCCACGGTGAAAATGAGAAAGGTAATCGGACATAGTAAAATGGAATAAAAGCTATAAAACGTGACAGTATGTAATAGGCTGTTACAAAACTTGGAAGTAGTCCGTCGTGGGATGGAAGTCATATATATTGATATGATATTGATATTTACTTCTGAGCTTCACTTACTCAGCTTTGGCTCTCGTCTGATAGTAACAAGCATTTCTCAGGGTAACTCTGCGTGCGGAGTTGAATGGAGGAAAAAACAGGGAAGACATCCATAGTTGAACACAAGTCCTTTAATTCCTTTTCTGACACTGAACTTAAAACAGAACTCAGCGGGCGCACACACAACTGCTGCGCCGCACCAACTACAACAACAACAACTACTCCACTTCCCACAATGCATCTGACTGTCAAAGTAACAGGCTGAGCATGTAACAACCGTGATTGCCGTGGCTGCCGGGAACTTATTGTTAACGATATGGAGACAAAAATTGCCAAAATCCTACGCCGCAATAAGTTTTGGGCAAACAGAGCTACCATGGCCTCCTGTGGAGGCCTGACCTTATTGCCGAGGTCCCTAATAACAAGTCTGATCAAATGTCCATATTTTACTCGCACAACAGCGAAAACCTTGTCTTGTGTTTTCACATTTCTTTAGTATGACTTTAATTCCTCGCCACCGAGTAATATATAATAGGTCCTTAGTTGTCTTATGGTCATCTCAGTTCCTATCTATTTCAAGGTCGTCCAAGAAACTGTTAGCCTAATGTGATGTTATAAATTCTATTTCCATTGTTTTTTATGTCACACCAAGACGAGCTGGGACTAGTATTCCACATTGGACCCCTGGAATCTCTCAAAGCCTCCGTCTTAGGCTGGAGAAAGTGGCACAGTCGCGGGTTGTTTTGGCTGTTGGGTCCGGGAACACAGAAATGGTCATTACTCGGATCTTGATTGGGCTCAGCTCTCTCACTTTTCGAAGGATTCCTGCACAGTCAGACTAGTAGTGGAGTCTCGCTCTGACTGCATTGGGACAGCTTCTATGGCTGTGCATCTTCACTGACCTCACGATTCGATACAAATACAATGATGTTGTTTTTAGATTCCATGATGCATCACGATGCAGAAATGTGTGTTACATCTAGGGCTGAAACGATTCCTCGAGTAATTTGAGTAATTCAGTTTGTATAATTCATTGAGGCAAAATGGTTGAAGCTTTGTTTAAATGACAACACTTTAATGCTGAAGTGAGCGCACTGGGTTTCACCGTGAAGCACTGCATGTATTAGCACTGGTTGTTTACTTCAGTGGAGTCTGGGAGAGAGGTAGTTAAACTTTTTTCACTATTATTGTTTTATTTATCTAATTCGTGCGTAGCGTCCCTCGTACACAGAGACACTATGTGCGTTTGTTAGAAAGGGAGCTCAGTGTTCCGTATGCCTGTTGTCTTGGTGTTCACCGTCAGGTTGTTGTTGGCCCACACCCTCTTGTGGAGCATGGGCATGACTGCCGAGGCTTTGGCGATCCTGGAGCTGATCTCCGGTTTCTATTGAGACGTTTGAGCTGATGGTGGATCCCTAGTACTGAAACCGATCAACTGCATTGACCCATAGCTGTAAAATCAGTATATTGCTCACTGCAAGACCACCCCTGGGCCTGGCTCAAGTGTGACACGATCTTTTGTGTCCCGTTTCTATAGGTGAGGTTTTGGATGTGTTGGTCTGGGCCTTCACTCCAGACCTGTCTGCCTTGGGTGACCCTATCAAGAGCATATGCTCTGGACGGCATAGCTCTGAAGGTCACGAGACCACGCAAGCCTTTTCACCACAGCAAAGCCACATCCAGGACAGGATTGCCACAATGATAGATAGAATTCTTGATTACTAAAATAATGGATTACTAAAATAATCAATAGTTGCAGCCCCAGTTACATCCTCATTTTTCTTCATAACTGCTCGTGGCTAACTTTTCCCTTTAACTTTCCCCATGCAGTCAGTTCAATATGAACTCGCCTTTTATTTGAACATCATAAACATAATTTTAGTCTGATCACAACAGACAGTTGTATTTACAACAGTAAGTACCATAATTGCCAGACTATAAGCCGTGACTTTTCTCAAGTGCTCTGATCCCTGCGGCTTATAATAAGGTGTGCCTTATATATGGATTATACGGTAATGGGCTTCATGCCACCATATTCTACTTCCGTATGTAGACGCATGCTGTTTTGAGCCCCTCTGCTTCTCCAAAAGTTGCCCTAAAAGTGATATTTTTGCTCTTCATGACTGCCGTGAATGATGCGTAAAGCTACACAGACACACACACACAGACACACACACAGACACACACACACACACACACACACACACACAGACACACAGACAGCGCTGTGCACCTGTGGCTTATAGTCTAGTATGGCTTATATATGTACTTTTTTTTTTTTTTTTTTTCTTAAATTTTGCGAGTGCGGGTTATTTTTTAGGTGCGTTACATAGTTCAGGAATTACGGTACTGAAATGGCATCTGCTCTGTGTGGCTGCTACCGATGGGTCATTCGGTCCTAATTGCCCCAAAAGGGGATACATTCAGTTGACAAAAACAAACAAAAAAAGGTCAATATCGTGCAGTGTACTTCATAAGAGTGGTACTTCCTGTGGTTTGGATGAGTTACTTTATAGATGTGTACCAAGACATGTGGTAGTTGTTTACTCAATGTGATGTGCTCCCACCCTCCTTAGTGTGATGTGCTCCCACCCACAGTGACGTCAAAGAGTCCGGCTGCATGTGGAGATGATGGACTTTTGGCTTCTTCTCCAGTAGACAGCCAACATGATGATGACACCGGGTCAAAGGTCACAGAGGAGTGGTATCCAAAGAGACTGCATTGCTGGAACGATGCTGCTGCTGCCACTGCCCACAGGTCAATACTCCTTCAGCTCCACACATGATGAGGTTTACTGATGACGTGCTCTGATATCTAATGATAGACCCTTCATAGTGGAGAGATCACAGATAAAACATGAACTTTTTCCATTTATTTACTGACTGGTCCCATTGTTTAAGATCAGTAGACATCACAACACTGAGACCCAATCTCACCGGTAACAAAGTAGCACCCAAGCAGTATCAGAGCTAAACTGGGAGGCAGTGAGCAAGAGGAGACACCAGTGTTCGTTTTGTTTAAGAAAGCTATTCTGTTTCCACATTGACAAGACCCCAATGACAAATTTTCATTGTGCTTTTATTGAATCTGTTTATCCTTTTCACTATTGACATGGTACGGAAACCTTTCCTTAAGATAAAGGAAGTGACTCGACCAGGTGGGCTGGAACAGCTTTTTTCTTGCTGCTGTTTGTTTTTTAAACGAGTCTTGGCGCACTTCACTTTTGGGTTTTATCTTATTATTTAACAGAAGTCTGACCTGGTTGCTACCTATTTATTATGTCCGCCAAGGACGTAATAAAATCGCCTGTGTTTATTTATTTATTAATTTGTCTGTCTGTTAGCAGGATTACGTTAAAACTACTGAACGGATCTTAACCGCATTTTCACCACAGATATTATTAGATTATAGAAGAATCGAATACATTTTGGAATTGATCTGGATGTGAATCTCGATCCGAATTCTGGATCCGGATTGTAGTTTCTGGGGTCTCAAATGAGGATCACGTACATGACAGATCTTCACAGAAATTTTTTCATACATGTATTAATTGGCAAGTTACTACCTTCACATTGTTTCATAGAAACCAAATACAGATGAAAATTAGAATTACAATGCAGATAAAATGTCTTTCCTTCTATGCCCACGTCAATGTTGACGGACGTCAGAAATCTGATTGCTCTTATTGTCCCTTTATCAAGTTTTCTTTATATTGGCATTTTATTGGTTCTTTTATTTATTTATTCAGTTTTAGTCCTGTTAGCGAGCCTGTGAGTACCTGTCCATGTCTGTCCTGTTTTGCTTTTACTGTCCAGGGATTTTTTAATGCGTCATAGGGGTGGGACGAGACACAAATTTCACAAGATGAGACATCTTGCAAGATAGAGTTCTTGAGATCGAGACGAAATTAGATTTTAACTAAATTTGGAATAATACATAATTGTATTAGCAAAGCCGATGCTTAAAGCTACTACAGTGGTCCCTGGTTTATCACGGGGGTTACATTCTGAAAATAACCCGATAAGCGAAAACTGCAAAGTAGTTAGTTTTATTTTCTACAATAATTATACATGTTTTAAGGCTGTAAAACCCCTCATCAAACACTTTATACACTTTGCTCAGACAGGAATGAACATTTTCTCACATTTCTCTCTTGTTTAAACAAAGTTCAAACCTTCGTATGCGTCCTCCTCTCAGCAGGGTTCACCGTCTCGGACACGTAGCTGCACAGCCCGCACTCTCCCCCTGGTTCTTTCACACTTGCTTCCTTGTTTGTTCCTCACTTAACACATCAGAAGCTCCACGTTTTCACCCTCCATGCACAGCCCGGGGAGGGCTGAGGTATCTTGGACACGGAGCTTAGCGGGACTGGCCCCCGGAGCTATTAAGCTCCAGAGTTTCACCCCTCGAAAAAACATGCAAAGTTGCTCTGAAAAAATCTGCAAAACACAGAGGCTGTCAAAGGTGAACCGCGATATAGCAAGGGACTACTGTACTTTGGCGGGTAACTGAAGGCTGAGTGACTGACGCGCTCCTCCTGCACACCTTGCTGTGGTTTGAATGATTGATGTCCAACTTCATGAATGGTAAAATATTTTTTCCTTTATTTGCTCACTCATTAGTCCAAAACCAAACCAAAACTGTCCATAAATCAAATAATCAGAGTTCCAAAAGCAGTAATGGAAAACGTCCCAGTTGTGTGTCAGTGGCTGAAACTATTTGTGCTCCACTCCGTCAAGAAGCTACACCTGGCTACAAAAGGTTCCTAACAAATTTATGTATACACCCAAAATATGTTCGACAGTACAATTATACCCCTCTGTGGACGAATTGAACTACTACATCCATACAGTGTGCCGTTGCCCCTTAACAGTAATTATTATACTGAATGCAAACAAGTTAAAAAAAAAAAAAAAAAAAACCTATGATATTGTTTTTATCATAGGGTGAGAAATCTGTGGCATTTTGATCTCGTCCCATCCCTAGCATCAGTGTAGATTGTCTGTTGTGGGCCTTCTGGTACCGCAAAAAGAATTTACCTATAAGTACTAACACAGTCACTTTGACCTTGATGGTGAGGGTGAATTCTTGCACATGTTCATTAGAAATCATTAAAGTAAAGGTCTTTACATACTGTGCCTGAGCAGAAGAAAATCTTTCTTTTCTCACAGCTTGTTCTCAACACTTCATCTGAGCGGGAGTTTGTTCCTCTTGTTGTGTCCAACAGCTATAAATTAAAGTTGGGTAAAGCACAAATATCACTATGTTCACCCTTTTTCTCCTCCGAGTTCTGCTCTTATTAGTGAAATATGCAATATCCTGAACATAGTTAACTTTGTTTTATCAACATGAAGAAGAAAAACAGCAACAGATTTTGAGTTATTCTCGAGTTTGTATCAAAGTGTTTCTGTTTCACCTTTCATTCAAAGAAATTAAGGGAGTTCCACCTTTGTGCTTGTTTCAGTGCAAAAAAGGACAAATATATCATAAAAAGTATAATGTAGACTTGATATATTGCGGTTGCAGCGCAATTATTATTTACTGGTCTGTCCCCTTTAGTGCACCTGTAGTTCATACTGTGAGAAGAATAAATGTCCGTACTGAACTTCGCAGAACTTGAACATGGCTTCAATATTCAATTATTTTCATCCTGATTAGTTTTTCAATGTGCCGTCACTAATCTGTGGATATAAGAACACGGTGAGGAAGGTCAAAATAAATGGTATTATCATGTATCGAGACGGGATTATTTGAAGTAGAATTCTAGGAAAACGTGTTCATGCGAATGAAATCAAATTAAATATCTGTTTGAATACTTTATGTCAAACGGTCTATCGCTCAAAATCTGGCAACACAGTCCTATACCTCATCATGAAGTCCACACTGAACAGCCGGCCTGCAGGACATTACTCATAAACATGTTTTTAACTATTGTGACACTCTTAAATATATATTGATGTTTTTGTGGATTTGTACTTCTAAGTATTGTTCTAAATATTGTTTGGACACAATTCGATTCTAATAACAGAATTCCCCCATTGTCATTTATTTTAAACCTCTTTATTTTAAAATCCCATTGAACATCTCTGGATAGATCTGAAAATGGCTGTGTACCGACGCTTCCTGTCTAACCTGATGGCGCTTGAGAGGTGCTACAAAGAGGAATGGGCCAAACTGGCCAAAGGTAGCTGTGCCAAGCTTGTGGCTTCATACTCAAATAGACCTGAGGCTGTAAGTGTTGCCAAAGGTGCATCAACAAAGTATTGATCAAAGACTGTGAATGCTTATGCAAATGTGATTTCGAGCTTTTTAATTTTTTTAATTAATTGGCAAAAATCTAAAATCAAAACTGCTTTTCAAGGAATGAAGCTGTAACATACCAAAATGTGGAAAAAATGAAATGCTGTGAATACTTTCTGAATGGACTTTATAAAGTGATCTTTCCATATCTGCTTTTTTATTTAAGAAGTCATCACCTGGTTTTCTCACATAGCCACTCTTCCTTAAATGGTCTTTAAATCAATTCTTACAATGAATTAAAAAAAATGTCACATAGAGCTCATTCTGACACTTTTTAATACCGCAACTTTCCCTTGCGAGAGGGCATACAATATTTTGACCGGTATGGATGTTTGATGTGCATTGATTAGCCACAGGAACTGTCAATTGTTGATACGGCAGCACCGTGTGTGAAAGCGGTTCTTTCCTCAGACATGAAAAATAAAAACGATCAGTGCAACACACCCAAGATATAACAAATGAAATTATGTAAATTTTGTGTTGTCAACAAAACTCGAGCACTATCCAAATCTCCGGTTTGGGATGCGCCCCCAATTCCGGTTTGAACCAAAAGCCCAAACCAAAAAAGTCAGCCGTTTGCAAACTCCACATTTTCAGGCGTTTCAACTGAGGTCCATCACCAACAAACTTGTTTTAAAAATGCAATTTCTGAGTAATGACCCCTTTAAATACAAAAACAATGTTTTCAGTGTTTGGATACAGAATGATTAAAAGCTGTAGCAGTGCTTCTCAGATCATCTGTGGTGTGTTTCATGTTTCAGGGACTCCTCGGAGGACTTGTCTGAACCTGCAGCTTTGGACAGGAACACCAGTCAGTTCAGGTGACTCTAGGCTTCAAGCTCAAACAATCAGGACTTTTCCAATCAGCCGTCACTCACAGATTAAATAATCCCTCCACAGATTCCTCAAGTTTCTTCACTCTGACAACAGTCCACAAGAAGAAAATCCCACCGTGAGTACATTACATGGAGCATTATTCTCTGTGTGGAAATTATAATTTATTTTCACTGCAGCTATTATCAATTTTACAAAAAAGAGCAGTATGAATAATTCATAATACTGACTATAGAGATCATACAAATCCACTCTTCATAAAAACAGACTGGTTACAATTGGAGAAGGGAATTAAAGTTAAAACAAAGAAGGTTTCACACAACACTGAAGTCCTTTTGTCTTTCTATATGTGGAGTGAGATTGTAGAAGAGTTTGAGGGTGGAGCTCAGGCAGTGCCCCAGCACGAATGGGCTGTAGCCATGAGTGAAAGGACAATTTACTATTTATCTATATTTGTATTTACTGTTTTGTTTTTGTTTTTTTTTTTGTAAATATGAATATATGGTCTTTGTTTGGAAAAATGTATTAGTAAATATATATGTATGTATGTACAGCATGTATGTATATGTATTTTTATACAGTATGTATATGTATATATAGAAAACAGTTGCGAATGACTGTTGTTTGAAGTGAATAAGGAGGAGGAGTAGATAAGCTTTGCTTCTTCCTACTCCTTTTCTTATATGTCGGGTCGTTATTTTTTATCCGTTTCTTACTTTTACTACTTTTGTTGTCTGTTATGTTTGTTTGTGTTTGTATTTTATTTTTGTTTTGTTGTGTACCCACATCTCTGAAATAGACTTGAACTAAATTGTATGGACAATTAAAACCTTTATTTAGATTATTCATAGGGTTGCTGGGAATTAATTTCTGTTAACCACGATTAAATATCATACATTTTTAAACTACATTAATCACTTTTCATTTTGCATGAGCACACAAGCTCGGGAAAGAAGGGAATATATCTGCACTTACCACGTAAACACCTTTAACAGTTTATGTTAACACAAAACGTCTCTCTTATTCAAAACAAACATTTCTCCGCATTAATGTGTTGCTGTTACTCATTTTCAGCCAAATTCAAAGACAAACTAACTTCTTTACATTGTCTGAGGAGAGCTGACCGCGTGTTATTTACAATGATGATGCAGCTGAGAACAGTCCCAGACTTCGCGTTTATATGGTATATTAATCTGGAAGTGCTTCGGTGCCACAGATGGCTTAATTGTGTTAAAAATTTTCATCAGATTAATCGTGATGATAGATTAATCAGCTTTACACACATCTATTTTGACAGCACTAATGTATAGGTATAAATTCAATACCTGTTCATTTTCATGACTATCTACATTGTAAATTCTCACTGTAGAACTATGGATGAACACTATGACATTATGAGATAAACAACAAAGTTTGAAATAACTGAAAGCATGTTATACATTGTAAATTCTTCAAAATAATGACCCGTTACTTTGATTACTGCTTGGCACACTCTCAGCATTCTCTCGATGAGCTTCATGAGGTCGTTACCAACAAATATATGAAGCGTCAGTTGGACAAACTAATTTAACTTTAGTTTATGAAGAGATGAGACGGAGCCTCTCCTCTTTTATGCTTTACTCACTGTGTGATTTGACCTGGATATGAAGCCTCCGTAACACCATATAACACCATTATATGGTGATGTAATACCATATAATGATAGTTTCTATGGAGCTAAGACAGGAAAAATAAATACAGAAATAAATAGATAAGTAAATCAGCAGTGCGCTTGTAGCTAGTGCAGGTAGCTAGTTCCATGTAGGGGAAATACTGCTTCAGTCATGAGACTCTGGCTTTCTATCTCTTTGTAGAAATGAAAAATGAAAAGAAAAATAAAAAAGTAATGAAGATTCCCAGACTATCACTCATTAAGGACTGCACAGTGGCAAGACTGTTGTAGGTCTGTTGAACGTATGTGACAGGTCTGGAGCTTTTCAAATAAAAAGCAACAGTATGTTGCCCTCAAGTTTATAAAATCCACATCAGTCGAAAAACGTAAAAACTCAGTTTTTTGGAGTCTTACAGTTCTTTGATCCACATTATGTTAACAGTTCAATAGCTCAGATGGCATCATGGTCACCACAATACACACCAAATGTATCATCATTGTGAAATCAGAATGCATTTAAACACATCATAAGACTAAGTCAGAAGAACTATGTTACCATGCAATCTGCAGTCATGCTCAGAAACTTCAAATGTCCACTTTAATTGTGAAAGGAAAGGTCAATTAATTTACTTTAAATCACAAAAACCATGCAACCACAAAAAACATCAAACACATGAAGGTAGTCTATGTAAGTGTTTTTATTTAACCTAATTTATATTGGTTACGCAATGCTAAACATTATCATGTTTCCCCAACTCTGTGCCGCCATACTTGGAATGATGCTGTTAGATAATTTTCAGATGGGCCAGTTCATGTTCCCAGGTGTGCACCACTGCTCCCATGACAGCGCACACACTTTCTTAAAAGCACTGCGCCTCCGCAACTATCACACTTCTGTCCATTTGAATCCCCTCATCATATCTCATCACTGAACTCATCCTGTTTCCAGGTGTGTGAGACGGAGGAATCGAATGACCTTCAGCCTGAGGAAACGACAGCCTCTGCTGTGTGTGCAGATCCAGAAAAGTAAGCTTTTGATGCCACATTCACTCATCTTACCTTATAACATCTTACCTATCTTAATATATACCTCATACCTTAACTTATAGTTAATGAAGAGTCTCTGTCACTGTGTTAAGCCCCTAGGTTGTCATTGTATCTAACACTTGGTTTTGGTTCTGCAGTTTGAACTGTGGACTTGAAGAAGGTCTTGAAGTCAGTTGGGTGGAGAGTGCTTTAGAAGAAGCCTTCAGGTACAGTTCTACTCGCAGCAGTTAAGGGTTTTTGCGGGTTGTTCTCTCTATGCTATACTACTCCAGTGTTGACATAGATCAGCCAAACTCTTTTGAGAGCCAGGGAAGTGAGCAGCATTACTCCTTTATTGACTTGTTACTGATAAGTCATTGACAATCAAACACAGTGAAACTAAGAAAAAAAGAAAAGACACAAAATCTCTGTTACACAGATACAAAACTGGTACACAAGTAAATATGCAGATGAACATGACTAAACTAACACGTAGCAACAAATGGCACATATAATTATCATAACATAAATTATACACATCAGTGCATATGCTAACGAGTGTAAATGCTAACGACCAGGAATGCTAATTAGTGCGTATGCTAACAAATTCCCTCATAAGTTATTGCCATACATAGAGCAGAAATATCACTTTTAGATCAAGTTTTGGAGAAGCAGAGGGTCTCATAACAGCATATATCTACATGCGGAAGTAGAATCTGGCACCATGAAATCCTTTAACCCATAAAAATCCATATATTAGGCACATCATTGTATAAGCCGCAGGGTTCAAAGCGTTTGAAAAAACTTTCAGCTGTAGTCTGGAAATTACGGTATTTCATGCTCCTCTCAAAAAATTACCCTGATGGCAGCCTCTCAAGTCAAGCACAGACAACGCTCAAGGATCAGAAATTTTCTGCAGGTTGGATCAGAAATTTCCAATCTGAATTATGTTGATATCGGATTGGCCCCATCCCTACAACGAGTAAGCTTGTGTTTTCACTGTACAATCTGTCCAATGCAAACATCATGTCGTGGTTTACTTTAAAGTGCTGAAAGCATACGTAAGTGTGGCAAGACCGAGAAGACCTGTTTTTGCTATGATGTGCCTGCCAAACTCCTTTATTTTCACAAGGCCGATAAAAGACAGCCAGTTTCCAATGTTCAGGTTGCTTTGAAATTATGAAAAACATTGTGTCCGCATTCATAGTAGTAGTGGCTAAACTAGGCATTCTTGTAAATGGGGAGTTGCTAAGAGGAACGTCACAGAGTTCATGTATGCTCAAATTCCTGAATATGACTGTTGAACATTACTGCTACTGAACATAAGTTGTTACTTCTGGTGAGTCAAAATAAAGATGCTATTCCAAAGATGAACAATCAATGACATAAAATGCAGTCTGAACAACAGGAAGTTGGAACCTATCAATTTACAATCTAATAATTGAGCAACATTTATTATTGAATGCTGATTTGTATCCTGATTTCAGGTGAAATGTGTGTTTCTCTCTTTTCAGTAACACACCTCTGGAGTCCGGATCGGAAGAGAAAACATGCAGGAGTGAACAGGACTTGCTATGTTCAGAGTAAGTTGAAGGAGAACTGTTCATCACATGAACACAGCTCAGAGGTCCCATCAAGGGGGCGGGCCTGTAGATCATTTCAGTGGGTTTTATGCTCAAAATCAACAAAACTATGATTTTCGTTATCACTTTGCAAGGGAACTCAGCTGATTGCACAATCCTGAAGAAACTGGCCTTCAGGTTGATCCTGAGATGATAGAACTTCAGAGCTGAGTCTGGTCTGAAGCAGCGACTACCTCAACACTGCACTGTGGGTGTGTGACTGCAAGAGCGATCCTGAAATTTAGTCGTTCTAGTCTGAAAAAAGTTGTAACTTGGCCTCACATCTGTTTTTCAAGATTTCTATGCTTAGTTCGTTTCCTGGTACTCGACCTGGTTGTAATTCTCATTGAATTTACAACCCGTTTTAATGGCAGTCATGTAATTATGATCCAATATGCTTTTCTATGGCTCACTGTCACTTTTCATACTGAAATAATTAACAAAGATAGTGGCAGCACTGATTATGTGAACTCTTCAGGTCACAACACAGTTCATTAAAAAGAGACTAAATGTGTTTGGAACAAATCATAGCAGATGGAAATGTAAGTTCACCAAGTTGTGATTACTCTCCTTCATTATTAGTGGATGTACTCAGGTAGTCAACACTGTGTACTTCTACTTGTATATATACAAGCTTGCTGCACCGGAATGATCAGTAAGACAACAGAAAGGAAGTTTCTCAGGTGCACTGACAAACATTCACTGTTAAAATGTCAAACTTAGACATGGTTAAATCTGCATATCTCGACATAAGACATCGTGTTATATGGTTGAATATGAGGAAACGACAAAGGCTAAAATTTTTCAAGTTGACTTGTGCGACTTAGCACAACCTAAAATAATACAAACTTCTGTTTTTAGTATCTTGGGATTTTATTTATTGGATTTCATGTCAGGTAAAAACGCTTGAAAGTGGTTTGGGCATGTTCAAAATGTGAAAGTCATTTTTAGACGCATGCAGGAGTCTAGGCTGACGACCCTTCTGTGACCCTCTGAAGGGGATTCTGAGGATTTGAAGGGAGGTCACTCTGCAAAATACCCACACTGATGAGCCTCACTGGAGAGGTGAGGAGGAAGTCAATCAGGTCTGCAACTGAAGCTGCAGAGAAAGATGCAAGATGACTATGGATCAGGGCCGGAGTCCTGCAGGGATTATTTCTCTCCCAGTTGCAACACAGCAGATTGCAATAAGGGGCTCGTTATTGGGCTTCTTCACAACCTTGGTCATGACATCTTCCTTAGAATCAAGTATACTGAAGCAGGGAGAGAGCTAAAACCAGATAGGTGGATAGTGACGTCACAATATGCGCCATCAGCATCGACTGCGTCATCAGTCCGTGTTTAGAGTTTTGCTATGATAATGGATCCAGTGAAAGTAGTGGTCGTCTTTATGTTTGCACAAACATGTTTGCATTAACAATCACAAACGCTCCGTTACATCGGTCCAAACAATGACTGTTGCGTCTTTATTGAAGCAGGAACAGGTCATCATTTGTGGTCGTGCTTCTTGTTACACTGCCCCCTACAGGTTTGGCATGCTCATAGTAGCTCTGAACTAGGTGTATATGCGGGTCAGTGTAAAAAAGGTTTTTTTTTTGTAAACGACCATGTGTAAATGAAGGGGTTTTTTACAGTTAAAGGGGGAAATATTTTTTTTTTTTTTTTTTTTTTTAAACCCAGGTACGTGTAAACGTGGCCAAAATCTGCTAGGACGCAGTCTGCTGAGACACAGTTTGCTGGGACAGGCTGGGGTCTGATGTACCCCCGGTCAGGCCACCTGAACAAGGTGTCTGATGTTGAAAGACCCGAAACAACCAATGACCCCAAGTTACATCACGAATAATGCCTCCCAGCACAAGTAAAAGATCTATCTTTAAGAAACATTTTCAGAGGCTTTTATTTCTTTTGAGGAATCATTGTTTGAAACAAAAAAAAAATATTTTTCACTGGTTGTGGTGAAATTTTCATGCTGTTTGATACAGATTTCTGGAGTGGTTGAATCCTGGACCTTTGAACCCTGATCCTGATCTTGGTGCTGATCCTGCAGATAATCTGGTAGGTCTCTCTCTCTTTGATGGTTGCTGTTGATGTGTAAATACTAAAATTACCCAAAGTAAAAAATGAGACTGGTCATTGAAGACTCACCTTAAAAACACTTCTTTTAGGGAATTGTTCAATTTCACTTACTCCTATAAACTAGTCAACATGTTTTGCCTGTGCACAGACTTTTCACATGTTTACCCTCATTTGTTTTATAATTTTGGTTTCATCTACTTAAATTGGGGCAAAAAAGATTGTGCAAGTTCTCCCACTTAAAATGCTGACAGAGGTCTGTAATTTTCATCATAGGGACACTTCAATTGTGAGAGACTGACTGTGGAAAAAAAATCCAGGAAATCATATTGTAGGATTTTTAAAGAATTTATTTGTAAATTATAGTAGAAAATAAGTATGTGGTCACCTGCAAACAAGCAAGATCTCCGGCTCTCACAGACCTCTAACTTCTTTCAGAAGCTCTTCTGTCCTCCACTCAACACCTGTATTAATGGCACCTGTTTGAACTCATCTCCATAAAAGACAACTGTCCACAGCCTCAAACAAGAGTTACATATGTAACTATGGTTCTATGAATCCCAGATGACAAACAGACGATTAGACTTTCGCATGCCCGCTGTTTTCGACATGTACACCTCCAGTGCACGGACAGGACACAGGGGATCTGCAGAGGCCCGAGTACCAAACCGAGCCAACTGAAGCGGTTGAGTATTGTGTGTAGTGGAAAACACCTTGGGGACAAATGATGTCATCTGTTCACAAGGTCACTCCCGAATCATTGCTGCCCACCTAAGGCAGGACCCATGGACAGACGGGGCTTGTAGTTCACTAACCCTTCTACCCGAGGCCATAGACAAAAGAAAAGCTGTCTTAAGTGAGAGCCATTTCAGGTCTACCTGGTCCAAGGGCTCAAACGGAGATAACCGAAGGGCCTCCAGTACCATCGACAAATCCCATGTTGGAGCCATTGGTCGGCTAGGAGGGCGGAGCCTACGGGCACCTTTCAGGAAGAGCATCACATTTTTGTCACGGCCAACCGAAGCAGCATTAATGCCAGCATGAGAGCATGCAATGGCAGCTACATACACTTTAAGTGTTTTAGATTTTCCTTTAACGGGACATTACTACTGAATCAGCAGTACCATGTTTATCATACTATCATCTTCAAATGATACAAAGCGGTGGATAGAACTGATAGATTATCAATTGCAACAAGGTGTGTAACAATCAGTCTAATTTCAGAGTCAGCATATAAATAATGCTGTGACAGTCAGGCAAATGCTCATTGCAGCACCACTGTGCGCTCTGGATGCACTGGTATGGACCGCACCTCACACAGACGACCTCTTCATCACCCACCTCCTCCAACTCTAGTGATTGAGGACACAACAAAAAAGTCCACTGAGCCTTTTCGCAAGATCCTGTTCAAACATTTAATTTATACATTTATTAAACAGATAAAACTGGACTTTATTGGTCTCCTTCCCTCTGCGACACTCTGCCGCAGACGCTGGACGTCACAACTCAGGAGGCTGTTTTTGTGCTCAGGAGTTGGCTCCATGTCACTCTCCTCTGACCTCCACCTTCAGATCAGACTCTTCTTCACCTCTGCAGCCACAGATCTCTGTGGCTCTCTCACTATTTACAGTGATGACGATGTTCATGTTTTTTTTTCTTTTATTAGTGAATCCACTACTATGACCACCAAATAAGATAATTTTCAGCGATCAGCAGGCTGATTGAAATGCTAAAATATGGAAGAGGCACTTTGCATTGACCATTTATGGTAGAAAGTGGGTGTGTTGAGGGCGGGATACTACTGGGAACTATGCAACCTTACTCCTTACACTGTGATTTATGAAAGGAAAGTGCGTGAAGATGTACGTTTGCACGGTTTGATAGATCAGATTTTTTTTGGCGGAATCCTATGCAGATTTTGATAAATGAGGCCCCTAGAGTGGCCTCGCCGGTCTCCAGACCTCAACCCTGTAGAAAATCTGTGGAGGAAGTTGAAAGTCCGTGTTGCGGGCGACAGCCCCAAAACATCTCTGCTCTAGAGAAGATCTGCATAGAGGTATGGGCCAAAATACCAGCTACAGTATGTGCAAACCTGGTGAACGCCTACAGTAAACGTTTGACCTCTGTCATTGCCAACAAAGATTATATTACAAAACTTTTGAGTTGAACTTTTGTTATTGACCAAATACTTTTTTTCCACCATAATCTACAAATAAATTCTTTAAAAATCCTACAATGTGATTTCCTGGATTTTGTTTTTCACATTCTGTCTCTCCCAGTTGAAGTAGCTGTGATGAAAATTATAGACCTCTGTCATCATTTTAAATGGGAGAACTTGCACAATCGGTGGCTGACTAAATACCTTTTTGCCCCACTGTATGTTTGATTGCAAGTGTCATGTTTTGAATGTTAAGAAGCCGTCTCAATGATTCTATTTACTGAAGAAGACTCAAGATCATGCGAGATTGATTATACAAACAGGATCGTGCTTTGGGAATCTTGGGGCCTTTCCATGACGATGAAATGTCAACAAACTCTGGTATCTTTCGATAAATATAAATGCTGGAAATAGATTTTTGTCTGAGTGTAATGAGAAATTTCCTTCAGAAAGGTAGTTACAATGTTATAGAGATGTACATCAACAACTGAAACTGGGTCTTAAATTTGTTATTTGTCCCGTGTAGATTCTGGTAGAGGAACTTTAACACTGGAAAAGATGAAGTCACCACAGCTATTCAAAAAATAAAGGCTTCTTGTGGGATGTAGGAGAGGACGCACTCATGACGGTTCAGTTTTGGTTCAGTTTTTGCTGCCTTCTTTTTTTACCCAACCTTTACTCAGAAACTCGACATCATAGTTATGAAACTTATGTATAACTTTATCTAGCAAAAATGAGCAGTTTTGAGAACCTCAAATCCAATTCACAACTTGCAAACTCCGGCTACATGTGCTGCCACGAGCGCTGCAGGAAAGGTGGCATTGTATGCTGCTAGCCAGCATTGACCGAAGCTTCGACACATGAAGAATCCACAACTGCAGCGACCTTTGCTATGGACCAAGCATCAACAGAATTTGTCAAACAGAGGACCTCACTCTGTGATGACATTTAATATTTGATCCAAGAAGCTTTAAAAGCACTATCGGACTCAACAGGATTCATTAAAAAAAACAGTGAACTCTTTTCAAGAACGCCTTCCCGCCAAGGACAGTTTAATGTTCAGTAGCAGCAGAGTTGACAATTGCAGAGTGTCAAACCCAAAACCAGTCCCTTCTGGACCAACTGGACAATCTTGAAAAAAGGCTTCTTGTAGAAGCTTCTTATGTCAGTCAATGCGGTAAATGATTATTTTCATCGTTGCCATTCACCTTTGAGACAACACTTATCATCTGTTAGATATGTGGTTCAGTTCAGTTAACCTAGCCAAGGTTGTACCTCAGGGTTCAATCCTGGGTCCACTCTTTTTCACTGTCAATATGAACTGGATATTGGATGTTTTTTGGTTGTTGCTCCCACTCTCGTTTGTTACTCTTGCTTTCTTACTATTGACTATTCCCAGCTATTTTCCATGGATTTGAAGAAGAGTGGGATTCTGGTGCACTCGGCCCTCCAAGTGGAAACTTGCAGCAGCTTGGATGACGCTCCCGTCACAGACGTTATCCGCTGGGTACGAAAAAGAACATGTTCTGTTTTTTAGTTGATAAAATCATTTCATGATTGTAGTTACAGGTGAATGTTACAGTTCACGACACAGATTCAGGCCATCTGCAAACTTACTCTTTTGCGGCTTAAACTGTCTAATGGACGTTTAAATGCATCACATAGAAGCAATGTATCCTCAGTTTATTCTAATTAAAGAGCAGAACAGATGGATTCTTGCTGCTCTTATGAATTCTTTACTGGTAAATGCACCAGTAAATATGTCTATTTACTATATATTGTAAGTAAACTGCATAAAAGTTGTTTTTCCATTTATTATAAATGGTGTTATTTCTGTTTAGTTCTGATGACAAAGCTGGCTTGTGACAAAGTTTAGACACATGTAGCACCTTGAAAAAATACACGGGCTTTGTTCAAACATCCACTGTTTTCATGAGTTTGACTATTATTCAGTTTAATTCAAAAATAAGACTGAATTTTTCTGAAATATTAGTAATAGCCTGACCAGCCTGAGAAATATTGATATTATACTTCAGCTTCACAATTACTTATAGCGATCATGTTCATGTGGTTGAAGCAGTTGAATTTTTCCTTTTTTTTATTGTGAAACATTGTAAATGTCATTTTAATTCGGATTTCAGACCAACACAAACAGGATAGTTTACCAAAACGGCTGTGTTATTTGTATTTTATTTTCTGTCCTGTAATGATCAACAGCAGAGCTTTGGATAATTTCTGACGGCAAGCCGCAGCAGCAACGATGAAAATTTTTCCACATTAAACGTGTTCATGGAGTTTCACTGTTTGTGTTCAGGTGCTGAAGAAGAAGCAGTACACCACTTTGTCTCCCTGTGATCGCTACAGCTGGCCATCTGTGGCTCGAGGAAACAACACGCTCATCATTTCCCATACTGCCGATCAGCCCCTTAGCTACCTCCACCCGCTGCTCAGTCACATCCTCCTCGCCTCCCTCTACACCTGCTCCTCCGGCCCTGGGGTGAGGACATATTACCAGGACACTTGAAATTCATGACATCAAGCACTGACACTCTGTCAATGAAAGCTCTGCCTGACTCCAAAGTCTTGTTGGGGTTTATTTTTGGTCATTAACATTAAATTACTGTAAGTTTCACAACACTGAAAGGAATTAATCACTGGGAGTCATTTATGACAAATTTTAATTATTTGACTGTTACAAACCAGCGAATGTCATCAATAAATACACAGTAATCACCAGGAATCGTTCAATTCAGTTAACAGACGTTTACTAATAAAAGTATATTAATTCACAAATAATTCAGAAGTGATTTCATAAATCAACACATCTAAGTAGAAAACGTCATCTAACATGGAGACCTAATCTATTAAACAGCAAACGCTATGTACAAAGTGTGTGTGAGTGGAGATGGAGGGGGTCTATTTGTGTGTGTCGCACAGCTGTAAACGTGTCCACTGGGTGATGGATGAGTTGGGTGAACCCATCCAAGATGGTGGCTCTGGTGGGGGCGTGGCGATTGCCAATCAGCCAGATAAACAGGACACCCAACGCTCTCGCAAGGGAGGGTGTCTCACAAAACCAAGACAGTGGATGGGTTCTCAGATACAGAGCAGTTGCTGTAGCGATGGGAAGACGCTGCCCGAGGTCACGTGATGCTATCGCGCGGCTGTGTCGATATTGAAACGCACAATTTTTTTTCTCTCCCAGATTTTCTCCCACCCCCTATATCTAACACACACACACACACACACACACACACACACACACACACACACACACACACACACACACACACACACACACACACAAACTGTTCTATTTACATGTCTTTTGGGGACATTATATTAACTTACATTCATTTTCTGCAAATTTAAACATATTATTTG
>OMNM01061218.1:0-22201 GCA_900302745.1 Parablennius parvicornis | reverse complement strand
CCCAGCAGCCTCCCCAAGGTGTTGGCCAGCGCGCCCAGCTGGGACTGGGCCAGCATGGCTCACATCCACTCGCTGCTGCACCGCTGGCCCACCCTGCCCCCCGTCACCGCGCTGGAGCTGCTTGACTCAAAGTACACACTGTGCCCAACACGTTGCACATGCAAGAGTTACACATGGGTTAGAAACAGCATAATTGTGGTCATCCTGCCATGTGTCTCACCGCTCTGTATGTTTGTGTAGGTTTGCAGATACTGAGGTGAGAAGTGTGGCTGTTAGTTGGATTGAGAAGAGCAGCGACGATGAGCTGGCTGACTACCTGCCACAGTTAGTGCAGGTGCGTCCAACAACACAAAGTCCCATATTAAAAGCACTTTTGAACATTCATGAGTTTATGAAACTCCACCGCATTTATTAACTTGCTCACATAAAACTCAACTTCTTCTTTTCATGCATTCGCTCTCACTTCCTCCTGCTACAAACCAGTTAATGTCTCTTTAATAATGTCCCCTCTAGGCTTTAAAGTTTGAGTGTCACCTGAAGAACGCTCTCGTCATGTTCCTGCTATCAAGAGCACTCGGCAACATTAACATAGCCCACTACCTCTACTGGTGAGTCTGCAGCAGCCCTGCAAACACTGACATTTGTTCATTTTAAAGTGTGAATGGTTGGAAATAAATTGCGGGTTGAAAAAACACTGCTGTGAGTTTGTAATAGGATCTGCCATCTCAAAACGGGATGAGCTTTTAAATAGGACATCTTCCTGTCTATGTTACCTGTCTAACCACTGTAGTCTGATTCCCCAATATGTTCTCAGATACATTTTCAGTACTGCAAGTCATTTATTGACATTTAAAATTAGTTTACCATTCCTGAGATCTTCAGTGGTGGATGAAAGTTGTTAACTTCTGATGTAACATTCTGTATGTGTGTTTAATGGCTGCAGGCTGCTGAAGGACGCTGTGCAGGACCCTGCCTGGGGACGGCGCTACGAGCGGGTGCTGGGTGCCCTGTTGTGTCTGTCTGGAGGCAAACTGAGGGTGGAGCTGGAGAAACAGACTCACCTGGTGACTCTGCTGGGAGCTGTGGCAGAGAGAGTCCGACAGGCCGGGGGATCCACGCGGCAGGTTAGTACTCTTTGTGCCTCTCTGCCTTTGTGGTAACAGACAAACAATAATGTGATTTGAATGATGTGCGTGTGTCTGTCCATTTACTCCGGTAATAGCTATGTTGATCAGTCAGTTCCTAATTGATTTAAATGTATGTGTTTGAAATCAGGTTGCACTCCAGGAGGGCCTTGAAAACGTTCAGAACTTTTTCCAGAGGAACAGCTGCCGTCTGCCTCTCAGCCCCAGTCTGGTGGCCAAAGAGCTGAACGTCAAGGTAGTACACGCACACACACCACCAATAAAGAAAGAGGAGGTGGAATAATTGGATGAATTCATTCAAGTTGCTTGTTTTTCAATTGTTATTCAGGATTTTATTTTCCAGGTTCCCACATTACAGAATGTACCTTATTGAATTAAAAACAAACAATAACTCTTAACTTGAAATAAATCAATAGCCGTAAAAGAATTAATCACACTTTTGAAAAGGAAAATTGTTGAGCCTTGTAGGTCCGTGTTGTCTCATGATTCAATCCACTGAAGACATGAGCTCATGAAGCTACAGTTTCAACAAAATACAAAACACATGTGCACTTACATTCTCAAATATTACACATACACACCTCAGTGATGATGAGATGCCTTACATAGCAGTTTTTACCATTTGCATATATTCTCAGAAGTAAAAGGAGGTTCTCTAGTGGGTAATAAAAGTATTGTGGAAGATGAAGCGTCCTCCAGTCATGTCCTCTGAGTCACTCTCGCAGCACAACTTTATCGAAGCACTTATAGTTGATTGGTATTTAAAGATACACTTTTATTGCAGTTCTCTGGCCAGGATCCAATCACAATATGACCAGGCTGTAATTAAATGATCCTCATCAGCATATAAACCTGATCCCCTTTTCATGACTTTTCCCTGATAATATTTTTCATACAGAGATCCATCATGAAGATTGCATATAAACACTAATTTGTTAAGACAAAGCAAGCAGGTTTAGATCATAGCAAAACAAATGAGGTATTTTTGAACCTGTGTGTGACGGACAACACAACAGGTTGATGTAATGCAGATACGATCTTTGTGTTTGTGTGTAGGCCTGTTCCTTCTTCAACTCCAACGCAGTTCCTCTAAAGCTGGCTCTGGTCAACGCAGACTCACTGGGAGAGGAGATCAATGTTATGTTTAAGGTGCTGCTAATACACACACACAGACACACACTCATACACACAGACTCACAAAATTATTGCACTTCTCGGGGAACTCAAACTCCCTGAAAATGGGCTGTTTGGTTCATCACCAGAACCTGCAGAGCTGTCCTCAGGTACAAGAAAGCATATTGTAACCAACAGTAGTTTATATGCTTCTCATCTGATCACTGTGCCACCTGGTGGCTGAAGTTAAATCCAACCAGTGATCACAATAACACGGTGAACCTGTGTAATCTGCTGCCTACGTATCAGGTGGGAGAGGACCTGAGGCAGGACATGCTCGCTCTGCAGATGATCCGCATCATGGACCGTATCTGGCTGCAGGAGGGCCTGGACCTCCGCATCGTCAATTTCAAATGCATCTCCACCGGCAAGGACAAAGGTAGCACGCAGAAGCTTGTCTGACTGCATTTCAACAACCCACACGCTGATGATCTGAAGCATCACAAAGGTTTCTCTCCTACGTTATAAACCTCAGTGTCAATCAAAACTTTTATTTCAAAACACCCTCTGTTTTTAAAAAGTCATCAGTAAATAAAAGAAGCAAAAACCATTTCAACAATATTATTTTTTGGGGTTTTTTTAAGAAGGTACGTTGGTAGACACCCCCACTGTCCAAAAAGTACCCCACATTGGTGTGTTTTACCACATATTGAGGAAACCTTAAATGATGCTGTGACAAAGCAACAAGCCACAAACGGAACATGCTGCACGGTCCCCCATCACCCACAACCTCTACTTTGTCATTCATTACAATTTTGTTTTGTTTTTGATTGTGAGACAACTGCCCTGGACCTTCAGACACAAGACGGTGTCAACAGACATCCTTTACACTATACAATATCAGGCTGTTTATAACCACAACAAAAAGTGTTGTCACTATTGCCTCACATTACCTTGACGCTAGGATGGCAAAACTTTGAGGAAACATCTTTTACATTTAGACCAACTTGAATACTGCTGTCAACATTCAAAGCTTCATGATGCTGTGTGCTGGCTCAATTTTTTTTTGCTCTGACAACATCAGTCGCCTCCTTTGTGATTCTTATATGCATAATCCTTCAATTTACACACAAACCCTTGGTTACATACCCATGTGTTAATGACCACATTTGTTATACTCCCAACTTAAACCTGGACATATTGACACATAAACATATTGGGTTATGTTGCTGCTGTAATGTAGCCATTTTGTTTTCTGTTGAAACATTTCAAATTGAAATGGCTGCAAGAAAAGTGGGTGTCCACTATGAGCTGCTATATCATAAGAGGGAAGTAAATAGGAGGAAGTATACAGCTGCGGTCTGTAAAAGGACACTGATGGAAGCAAAGACTACGAGTGATCAACTTGCGGCCGTGGCTCAGTTGCTAGAGTGTGTTGTCTTTCAAAACGTTGCAGGTTCAATGCCCCATCTCCCTCCATGTGACCCTCGTAACAGCTTTAAATGGAGTCACTTTAAATTATGGAATTATCTCTCAACTAGATCATGTACTACATGTGGAATTGGCTCTGTATGTTTGTACGCATGGTGTTGATGAGGCTTGTCTTTGTGTAGGTATGGTGGAGCTGGTGCCCTCTTCTGACACCTTACGAAAGATCCAGGTGGAGTACGGTGTCACGGGATCCTTCAAGGACAAACCGCTGGCAGAGTGGCTCCGCAAGTACAACCCTGCTGAGGACGAGTATGAGAAGGTACACACATGAAAGAGGACGACTGAAAAACCAGCCCACTCCACAAACAATGTGACAGCTTTTGATTTATAGCACACAAGGTGAAAACTGTAATCCCACCGTGTGGATCTTAATGATCTTTCATGTGTCAGGGGAATGTTTTCATTGCTGAATAGGCGTTCCGTGCACATGTGCCCTCCATAAATATTTGCAACGGAACATAATATAACAGGCATCGTACATCTAAAGAGCTTCACTGCTGATAACAGCAGGCGATCCCATGCTCTTAAACAAGATAACTGAAGTTCTCAGTGATGATCTTATAGACGTGGAAGCCAAAGGTCACATCACGTGTCCACTTTCAATAAAAGAGTGACGTCATCGTGTACATTTAATTTGAGAAAAACCCACTGTTTCAGTAAGCCTGAAGTTTATGGCTGTTGTCAAACTGGGTGACCCTTGATGCTTTACTCAATGCTCCGAACTGTTTGACCTTAGAAATTGATTTGTCAGCTTTTAATCCTAAACTGAAGAGGTTAAACCAACATCTAAAGATTGTTGAAGATTTCTGAGTTTCATGAAAGATTCATAGAAAGTTTTAATTTTGACCGTTTAAGCCATAAATACTTTTAAGATTGTTTTCAATCTATAAAACAAAAACAGCCAATATCACGGTTGAATTATGGGAGCAGATTATTTCTTTTAACAGTGAATCAAAATATCTCTCTTTTACATCTCTGTAGGCGTCTGAGAACTTCATCTACTCGTGTGCTGGATGCTGCGTTGCTACCTACGTGCTCGGCATCTGTGATCGCCATAACGACAACATCATGCTGCGCTCCACCGGTCACATGTTTCACATAGATTTTGGGAAGTTCCTGGGCCACGCCCAGATGTTTGGCAGCTTCAAAAGGTAATAATGAAACCATAATCGTGCGTGTGTGGATCTACTGAGCTGTTGGGCTTTGAACGTTTTTCACCAGCACGTTCAGCATATGATGATCAACAATTATTTGAACACACACACACACACACACACACACACACACACACACAGTCCTCACAGTCCTCACTCTGACCACTCACTAAAGTTTAAGCACTATGATAACTTCCGGAGCACTCTTATCTTTTTTTAGTGTTCTGGGAAAGAAACACTCCAGCCTTGAAGAGCCAGATTTTCCCACAGATATAAAAACCTGTGGCTTTCTATCAACACACATTTTCCTTCAAACGTCTTGGCTCACAATAAGCAGACACTGAAGCTTTAAATTGCAAGGCGCCCCTCCTCTCTGCCTTCATCTTTCCCATCAGGGACCGAGCCCCATTTGTTTTGACCTCTGACATGGCGTACGTCATCAACGGAGGCGAGCGTCCCACCAGCCGTTTCCAGCTGTTTGTAGACCTGTGTTGCCAGGCCTACAACCTCATCCGCAAGCACTCCGGGCTTTTCCTCAACCTGCTGTCACTGGTGAGGCACAAACCTCAGAAATGACACACTTATATAGGCACACAGAAAAGGGATTGCAGGGTACGTGTTTATGCACAGAGGATACAGTCCATGAAGAATATACAGCTTCATTCACATATAAACTTTTGCATGCACAGTACTAGAACCTTTTTTACTTGTCGTTCCACATTGCCTCTAACTTTTTACTGTCAGCATTTTCTTCTTCGGGTTCTTTCTCCCTCCCTTGTTTTAAGTGTCCACCTTGTTTTTCTTTGCACCTGCAATAGTAAGTGCAGTGAGTGGCTGTGTCCTCATAATAAATCAATGCTTCAGCGCTGTTTTGTTATTCCTATTTATAGAATACATTATAATGAAGATGCAATCAATTGTGTTCCCTAAATAAATGGATATGTTTGAGTTTGATGTTGAACCGACCTATCAAATTGAACTGAAATACACTGAAGCTAAACCTCAGGCTACCCTTGTTGTTTTATCCACCATGAGCCAATGAGGCTTTGTGGTTGTGTCCTCACAGGGTACATAGTTCAATTCCATTTGTGCTGAAGTCTTTTTGAATAAGAGACACAATTCAAGCTTTCCTTAAATGCCTGCTTTAAAACATTTACCAATAATAATCAGTGGTAATAGTAATACAGTAGTTGTTAAGTGTTTTACAGTGTGAACCACCCAAGGAAATAGTGTATCACCACAATGGCCAACCTGACCATATGCTAGTAGATGCTTACCTGATCAGCTATGGGTAGTTCACAAAGGAGGCATGTTTAGTTCTGATTGTTTAATGATATTGTTTGACAACCAGGACACTGTGTAAAGCAGCAGACAGTTCAGTAAAGAATATCAGCTCAAAAACTTATTTCAAACATGAGTTTCCTGATTTGTATGTTTTTATTCTACATATTGTACTCTTTTGCTAATCTTGTATGTTTGGAAGTTTGATGTCATTTTCCAAAAACATGACTTTCCTCCACTCACCACTAGAGGGAGCTGAGTGTTAGTGTGATTGTCATTGTATTGGTACAAAGTACAACACTATAGTGATCAACAGTTCACTGAACCATTAGAAATAAACTGAACCTCACTGTGAAGGATTTAATTGTCTCATGGCCACTTTTGGACAGTACAAAACTTGATGTTTTGTTGATTAACTTGTTTTTGTTCGCCTTTATTGATAATAGATTAGATCATCAAGTGGAAGTACATTCCACCATAATTTTGAATTCCCTTTGGAAGCCTTAACTGAGATTACTCACTAATTTGAATGCACTTGTGTACTTGCTTCAACAGTCACACATATACAAGTCAATGTCACGCAAGGGCCTCGACCGCCATTCCAATTTAACGCTACTTCTCTTACTCGAGGACATTTCGACAGATCGAATCCACTACTGCGTGATTAATGGTTAAGCCCCAACCAATTTGGCAATAGGAAAACATATTTATCTCATTTAAACAATAAATACTTGTAAACATGTGAACCATACAGAAGAATCTTTGAGCTATTTAATAATAATAATGATAATAATAATAATAGTAAAGAATTAATAGGTTTTTATACTGTTGACCTAAAGGCTTCATACTGCTTTGAAACAATCTTTGCAAGTAAAATATTGTGAATTTCTAATATTAACTGACCACCATATGTTTTGTTAATGCATTTGATTTGAAATATCCAAGTAAACAGAGTTGTTTACAGCTATACATTCACGTAAATCACCAGAGTTCTAGCATGGCTGGGATTTGCACAGATAAAGACTCACTTATATTGTCACATCCATGTGCTTGAATTTGTTTCTGTATAATTGAGTTATTGAATAATGTTTATTCCATGACGTGTGTCTCTCTGTGGTAGATGACTTCCTCTGGCCTCCCAGAACTGACCGGCTCTCAGGACCTAAAGTATGTGTTCGATGCTCTGCAGCCCCACAACACAGACGCTGAGGCCACCATCTTCTTCACCAGGTAAATCCATTAACTGCTCCTCTGTGATTCTGACTATTCACTCTCTGCACTGCTTTTCTTAAAAACAGTGTGACCCGCCAAACGTTTAGACAACTTAATTATTATTTATTTAGTATTCCCACAGGCACAGCTGCTGGTTGGACCGGGCTTCTTGTATTTTCATTTAATTTATATTGGCGTCCCCCTTTTTTTTTTTCCAGTCCACCAGGTGGCAGTGCAGAATAGTGAGGGAGATGAGGCAACAGAAAACACTGCAAACCAGTCAGACTGGATTCAAAAGATGAAAGTGTTTGTTTGTGTTTGCCTTGTGCTCATTTCCTGCATAATTTCTGTTTCGACCTCTCGTTCCCTCAGGCTGATTGAGTCCAGTCTGGGAAGTGTGGCCACCAAGTTCAACTTCTTCATTCACAACCTCGCCCAGCTACGGTTCTCCGGCCTTCCGGCCAATGATGAGCCAATCCTGTCTTTCTCCCCGAAGACGTACACCTTGAAGCAAGAGGGCCGCATCATCCACGCCTCCATCTTCTCTTTCCAGAAGAGATATAACCCCGACAAGCACTATGTGAGCCCCCTCATAGTTGTTTGAATGTTCATGGTTTTTGTACTTACGATGACTTCTCATGATGACGACTGCGTCCTTCCTCTCTGGTCTCTGTGCAGACGTACGTGGTGAGAATAATGAGGGAGGGTCAGAATGAGCCGCAGTTTGTCTTCCGTACTTTTGATGAGTTTCAGGAGCTTCACAATAAACTGACGATCCTCTTCCCTCTGTGGAAGCTTCCGAGGTAATGCGTCACTTTCAATCATCACACCTCTGTTTTCTGCCAACTTTATGTCTTAATAAACATTTCAAACATTGTTACACGCTGTACCGTTGACTTGTGAATTTCATTATTGAATTCATCTGAGTGGCCTCTTTCTCTCTAGTTTCCCAAACAAGATGGTTCTCGGTCGAACACACATCAAAGAGGTTGCTGCCAAACGAAAGTTGGAGCTGAACAACTATGTTCACAACCTGATGAGGAGCTCCGTGGAGGTCAACCAGGTATAAACGCACGCACACACATGCGCGCTCACACACTAGTTTTCATGTTAGGACTTGTTGATTAACTTCTCCCTGTCATTGTCTTTAGTGTGACCTGATCTACACCTTCTATCATCCAATTGCTCGGGATGACAAGACAGAAGGATTAGACGCCACAGCCAAAGCACCTGGTAATTATTTTGATTACTGTATTTCTATTCGTCGGATACAGCGACACCCTTTCGGTTTATATATTATGATTAACTTGTCTAGCGATGATGCTGTTAATCTAATCAGTTTGTGAAATCTCACACTTTGAAAGAACCTAAACAGTTTGACGAGCTCATTCAATACCAATCAAGTGATAAAGAATCAATACACAACTATTGTATGATGGCTTTACTTTATTTTCTGCTGCTCTTAATTCATTGACATGGAAGAAGCATAGTTGGGATGAAAAGATGCAGACAGATTTATAGATCTACTTAACAGCAACAATACCAAGATCCACAACTCTCATAGGAAAATGGCCAAACCATTGAATTGACTGCTTTTTTTTTTTTTTAAACACCATCACTACATTGTGATCATCTCTTTCTCATAGCAGATTAAGCAACCAAACAACATTTTTTCCTTTACGGCTGATGTATTAATACATGAAGAATGGACAGTCGACTCGATTGAAGGAAGTTTAACAGGGACCAGATTGTAGTGGCGTGTCTGAAGTGGGCACAGACTGCAAACAACTGTTGATGCATGTGATCAGTGAAAGATAGAAGATGTTATTTGAACCAATAAACAAGATACTGCAACTCAAATGGTTGCTGAATTTGATGCTGGTTCTAATAGAAAACTGTCAGAATACACATTGCATCACAGTTTAATGCGACCTACAAAGTATTAGCCAGGTATAATTATGCCTGATGTGTGTTTAATGGAACATGTAAAGGCTCATCTGATCTCTGAGGTCTAACTGTTGCAGAGCCTCCGCTGAGTCCCACCTCGGGTCGAGTCGAAGGGGAGGTGAAGCTTTCAATCTCCTACAGGAACAGCACTCTCTTCACCATGGTCATGCACATCAAAGACCTGGTAAACACACAAGTGTATCCATTATTTTAAGTGCTTCATTTCCATTTGATCTACCTGTCCTGCTGACATGCTATCAACCCTTCTCTCTCTAATTTTCAGGTCTCCGAAGACGGAACAGATCCCAACCCGTATGTGAAAACCTACCTGCTGCCAGATCCAAACAAGACGTCAAAACGCAAGACCAAAATCTCCAGAAAAACCAGAAACCCCACTTTCAATGAGATGGTGAGCAAACACCGTGATTCTTGAATGTATTATACACAAGGTGCAAATTTTGACTTAAATTGAAATTATGGGTTAAAAATTTATTTTTTTTAACTCACATTTCAGAAGATATTGTTACATTAGATCAAATTAATACAAATAACAGGAATAAAAACTGATTTTTAATGACTGTTTGTCTGATTTTTCTTGGCAAAAGCGTCAGCAGGGATGGAAAACACATTTTACTTCGGGGGCCACTTTGATCTTGAGTGGGCCAGACCATTGAATAATTACATTATATTGTATAAATAGCTACAACTCAAAATATCTCTTTGTTTTAGTGCAACAAAGTAGAAAACAGTATCAGTTGAGATATCACAACTTGAGACAAAGTACACACAAATTTCACGTGTGATCCTTGATGGTTCACAACCATCACTGTCTTTGGATTTAACATTTTAAATTCACCTTTTCTATAACTTGTCTTCTGGTGCAATAACTTTAATTGAAACATTTTTAATGTCCTCTTGTCTGACGGCAAGCAAACGTGGAATTGACTGAATTTTAGTCACATTAAGATCGAATGAAATTCACTCCCAAAAACATCCTTTGGAGCCTTAATGCGGAGTTTTGTAAAGTCTGACTAAGTCTAACTTTTTCCATAATTAAGTGAATCAGACATCAAGTTGTATGATCTCAGGGTTTTGTTTTGGGTTATTCCAGATGTTGAACTTGTATTTCTGTCCTCTCCCCTCCACAGTTGGTGTATAGCGGCTACAGCAAAGAGACTCTCGGCCTTCGGGAGCTGCAGCTGAGCGTGCTCAGTGCTGAGTCGCTGCGGGAGAATTACTTTCTCGGCGGCATCACGCTCAGACTCAAAGACTTTGACCTCAGCAAGGAGACGGTCAAGTGGTACAAGCTGACGGCCGTCCCCTACTTCTAGCCCCCCTCCCCCCTCCGCCTGCCTGCCCAGTGGTGGGACCACTTTGCCTCTCCAGACAAAAAACCACGGCTGCATTAACATCACATAGGAAATGCGGCAAAATGCGACCTTACTTGAAAATACTGGTCACCTCAACTTCCATTAACAAAAAAAAAAAAAAAAAAACACTACTCCAGGGCTCGTCTGGAAGCGGATACCTTTGAATCTGAAGTATAAGAAGCAATATTTTACTTTTGAATCTGAAACCAAATTAATGCGTTCTTTCACATGAATTGTGTAATTTTTAAGGTGTCATCGCAGACAGCTGCTGTACTTGTATGACAAACTGAATCTGCTGAATTTTATCGTTAAAAACCATCACGTCTCTCCGCGGGTTATTCCCGCGTCACGTGAATGAGCTGAGACCTCCTTTACACTCGCCCTCAAAGGGTGACCCAACTGGCCAAGCCTCAAAGGGGAGCCTGCGCTCCATTCTTCACTGTTTGTCTCTATCCCCCTTATAACTAATGAAGATTGTTTCTGTGACAAACAATCTCCTCTTCCTGTCTTTTTCTTTACGTATAACAAGGAGCTGTAATGTTTTGTACATTTTGATATTAGAGGACCAAAACAGCTTACTTTCAGGAGAGTATATATAGATTGACACATTTATTTTTTAAGGACTGGAGAGGACGCTCATTTTTACATTTTCCTCGATTTCTTCCTTTTTCTTTCTAGCTAGACAAATAGGAGACGTCAGGGTTTCTTGCTTCACAGCAGACACTTCTGGGTAGAGTAGTCCCACACACACCAAATTCCAGAAATCAACAGTGACCTTAAGATTCCCCGTCAATGTGCCAAACATAAAAATGAAATCAAACCACTCTCCCACGTAGGGAGCTGATCAGGGTGCCTTTGTTTGTGCTCACAATCTCTTTATTGCTCAACTTTGCCTTATATATAAATTACCAATAGGATAAGTCCTTATTAAAGAAAAATCTATATTCTGTAAAGCTATATCAGTAGTTCTTCCACGCCAGGACAGGAACCACAGAGGTTGTTTATTTTATTTTTTTGTAAGAGTGGAAAGAGAATAATGCACACTACTAGGTCTTTTGTTCGTGGTGTTACTTGACTATTTTCACACAGCACACCTTAAATGGGAATTTGTATCATAAGCTTCAGCACACGCTTTCCTTGTCTGTTATGGATTCCTCGCCACGCTGATAAGAAGGCAGCTCAACGGACCTTTCAACGGGCTTAGGACCCGAGTTGGAACCGAGTTCTGGACGTGAGGCTGTGTCAACAATACCACTTGACTCGACTGGGGAATACATTAACAGCAACAGCCACCGAAGTCCAAGAACAGTTGGCCTTTTACAACGTTGGGGTGAGAAATGTCCGAATCAGCGCTATAAACTTGGAGTGTCTTCACAAAAAAGGGAACAAGATCCTGAGAATGAGCTTAGCTGCTTCCCTCCACTCGCTAACTCAAAAAAAATCTAAAGTTGTTAATGTTTAATAAGAAAAAATAAATCTAAGTTTTTAAAGATCTGCAAGACAGTTGTGTCACACTATAAATGTTAGTGTCTTGATCTTTTTAGTAACTGTACAAAGAATGCAAGCAGAGTTTGTATTAACATGGCCAGTTATTTATTCTTAATTGGTGACCTCTAGCCCAAATGGATCAGTGTGTACTGTAATTCTTCTTTCCTAAAGCAAATTAAATGTTTTTGGAACAAATATGATGTTTGTTTAAGTTATTTGTTGGATTGAGATGTAGTGAGCAGAGATGTCTGGGCATCTTGGCTCTCTGTACTGTCACTGCAAACTAACACTGGATGGATGGATGTGGAGTGAAAGAGGACATCAAATGATTGGTGTAACGGTAGAAGAGACTAATGGATGCAGAGGATCTGCAGTGATGACTCCTTAAATGAACAGCTGCAAGACAAAGAACGAGCTTATTCGGTAGTAAATTTCATCTCAATGATGCTGCAGCTTCTCTGTATTTTCTGTGGTAATTGTGGTTTTTGTCCATTGAAAACTGATTATTAAAGCAATTTGAGGGATTCCTACTCAGACATTTCCAGTGAAACAAGCTTGAAATCAAGCCACCGATATTGGGCATGAATTTCAAATTAAACTTGATTACACGTGAAGTATGTAAGAGCCCAGCTTGAAAACCAGACAACCTCTTTTAAACTCAATCTGTTCAATTGGACTGTTTTTACCCTGTACTGTAAGTGTTGGCCTTTTATTCAGGTACATTGTAGGTAATAATAAATAACAAAAAATTTAAATTTGTTCCAGTATTTACCCGCTTCAGTAAAGGGTGCAGCTCATCATGATCTAAGTAGTTTTACTTTTAATAGGTTTGAGTTGTTGAGGCAGGGGTACTTGATAATTGCATTATATAATCATCCTGATTCCTTGGATGGATGGATAAAATGTTCTTTTTATAATACATTCCATAGTTTACATTCATACCCACATACACATTCAAAATGAACAAAGGCATTAATTCTATCATTATTTTAGACGGCTGCTTAAAGGTTTGTCTATGGATATTGTTTCTGCTTTTTATCATCTATCATATATCAAATTGATAGATTTACTTTATTGATCACCAGAGGGAAATGTCACAGTAGCAAGGTAAATAGCGCATATACATATATAATATGATAAAAGCCCATTAGAATCTACACGAACTATTAACTTATTAAAATATTTTAAGAAGATACAATTAAAACCAAACACTGCATGTGCCGAGTGGATAGTGGATGGGAGGCATTGTCCATTATTGTCAGCAAGTTTTCCAACATTCTGTCTTCAGCCACCTCCTGCAGATATACTAGTTTTGAGCCTACAACTGATCCGGCCTTTTTGATGAGTTTATTTAGTCTGTGGGCATCCTGTTCCTTGATGCCTGCACCCCAGCATCTTGCTGCAGACATTGATGGCAATATATACAATATATATATGTAGATAGATAGATAGATAGATAGATAGATAGATAGATAGATAGATAGATAGATATTAGGCAATAAAAAGTGCACACACAAAATAAACAACTTCATTTTTTTACCAAAACAAAAGAATAAATCATACTGCTGATTGAAATTTGTCCATTAAACTTGCAGTTATTGAACATATGAAAACTATCAGCCATAAACTAAATTAATTTGGGGTTTATTAAATACATTTAAATAAACTTCAGGTTGCAGAAGGCCAAAAATATTAGCTGTATTATATGACTTTTGTGGAAGTCAAAATCTAAATTTATGACTGAAGAACGTCATTACGCACGTCCTTACGTCGTTACGTCATTTCCGACGCAGGCGCACAACAGCCGTCTCTGTCTCGTGTGAGGCCTCTCTTCCTCTACCGCCATCATGGGTCGCATGCACGCTCCTGGGTGAGCTCCTGTTTTATCGAAAAAACTCACTTTTTACCCTCCGTAGAGACTATATCGAGGTAGAAGTTAACCAGTAATTGTATTTTAGCAGACTGGGGACGGAAATAAGGGACTTGGTGTAGCGAGGAAATGAGAAATTAGCGTAGATTCATCGACACCCATCTTCGGCTACCTCGCATCTTTTAGCCACGTTAGCGCATTAGCAGCCAAAGCGACTTCAGTGCGCAAGTTCACTGAACAACCTCTAAACTACACTAATATAAGTCATATGATAAGAGCAATGTCCCTCAGTGTTGTTACTGATATCTAGTAAATGTTTCAGAAGCGCTATGATATGTGGCGCTAGCACAGGTCTGGAGCTAGCATTAGCCGGCCCATCGAGTCATGTAAAATGCAGATGGTGGATGATACGTCCTAATATCCACCAAATGTTTATTTTCCAGTGATTCTCAATGTGGTGTTTTTCTTTTGCAGAAAGGGCTTGTCCCAGTCAGCTCTGCCGTACAGGCGTAGTGTTCCCACCGTGAGTACATCTTATATTATGTACAGTAGCTGACGTTTCACCTTTATGCTCAATAACACAAACATTTCTTTTACTCTATAGTGGCTGAAACTCACCTCTGATGATGTTAAAGAGCAGATTTTCAAGCTGGCCAAAAAGGGTCTGACCCCCTCTCAGATCGGTAAGCGCCATCTCCCCCTGGTTTAAGCATTGTCCATTTGATATTATCTTGGTTTGATTCACTAAAGTCATTTCTGAGAAATTTGAAGTGTGGTATAGCCAAGTTAGGCTAAGTAATAGGCCTCATAGTTAGCCGTTTTTATATAGACTGATCTACTTTTAAAGTTTGTATCCACTCGGTCAGTATAGGTTATGTGTCGGGAAATGATCAGGGAAAAACTGACGAATTCCATAAAAGATAGGGGAGGAAAAACAGACACAAAGTAAGTTATAACTACCACTGCCCATGTAAAGAGAACCAACAAAATGAAGAAAAACAGACTAAACTACCAAACACAAACAAAGGGGGAAAAAAGCCACACAACCAATTGAAAATGGCAATATAGACGGTCTCACAAACACAGGCCTGTCAAGACTATCTGATTAGCATGATTGTGCTCTCGGCAGAGGCCCAGTGTGTTATTATTTTTTCTGCTTTGTGTAGTAATGCATCGCCTGTTCATGCAGTATAATGACCACCAAGACCACTTTAGAAGTGAAGACATTTCTTTGTGGCGGCTACACATTTTTTCAATCCATGGAGAAGGGTCAAATGTAATTTGTTTTTTCATTTCCCACAAAACACATTATTGAGTGTTACTATTCAAGTTATGCAAATTGATTTGGTCAGTATACAACTGTCGTACTTGCTTTATCATTTTATAGTTTAATAGGGTGTTTGGTATTGTTGTAAATTGATTCAAAGCCCCAGTAAAATCAATTTAATCAGTGGAAACATTTTTTTAGATTTTTTTTATGCAACAACAGGCTTAAGTATATGAGATTCAAAGAGTCTGTCTTTGTTCGCAGTTGCTCAGTTGACAGAAACCCATTACATCAATCGTGATTTTAACACCATTTACTGTTATGCATGTTTATCTTCATATCATGGTAGAAATTGACCTGAAGAGTAAGTGTGAGTAGTTTTTCAGCCCTTTTTAACCTTTCAAATTTTTTAGGTGTGATTCTGAGGGACTCCCATGGTGTGGCCCAGGTCCGCTTTGTCACTGGCAACAAAATTCTGAGGATCCTCAAGTCCAAGGGTCTGGCTCCTGACCTGCCCGAGGATCTCTACCACCTCATCAAGAAGGCTGTGGCCGTCAGGAAGCATCTGGAGAGAAACAGAAAGGTATTGAAAAACGTGACAAATAGTCTTGTAAACTTTGAAATTGAAGGTTCATAAAGTTCATAAAGCCCTGGAAGGTATTTCAAAAGTTGCCTCAAGTTCTTATCAAACACTGTGTAATATTAGTTTAAAAGTGTTGCTTTTAGTTTCAGTTTAAGTATTTGAAATTAGTTATCTCCGGCTGACATGTGTTCATGTTTATCAGTTGTACACGGACTGAATTAACCACCACTGTGACTGTAATTGCAGGACAAGGATGCCAAGTTCCGCCTGATTCTCATCGAGAGCAGGATCCACAGGCTGGCCCGTTACTACAAGACCAAGAGAGTACTGGCCCCCAACTGGAAGTAGTACGTATTGGGTTTTTTTGTCGTGGAACCAAAACATTCAACATGTGATAATCAGTAAAAAAGTGTTAAACTCAAGCATTTATTGGAAAGAAAAAGTATGAGTTTTGGTTTTAGAGTGACAGTCCACATGTACTTGTAGAAATGCACAATTCATTGTCCTGCTCTTCACTTTTTTGAGAGTTGTGATATTTCTGTTGTGCTAGATTAAAAAAAAATGGAGGTAAATTAGCAGTGTGGCTACTTGGTGCCACCTCTGCCAGTCCCCTTCACACAAATCAGACATTTCTACAGTGTCTCCTTTTGTCATGGTTGAACTTGTTCTGTCATAGTTGCAATCTAATGCAGAGGTTTTTTTGGGGACGGGCTTGTAATATCCTGATATTACCAACAGACGTGGGTGCAAACTCTAATGTTCTCCTTCTCTTGTTTACAGCGAGTCTTCTACAGCTTCTGCTCTGGTGGCATAAACACCGCTTTTGGATTAATAAACAGTTGAAATTAGCAATTGTGTGCTTGTCTTATTTTGAGATTTTCCTCTTCGGTTTTGAAGCAACATAGCATCTTTGTCCAAGAAATTGTCCACTCCTGTGTTCTCCTTCAGTGTTGCATGTCACCCGTTAACCATTTTTTTTTTGCCTTTGCTTGGCAGCTCCATCCTCAGCATGATTTCCTCTTTATTAGCCACCATCTTTCATACATCACCAAACGATCTCAAGCTGGCCAATGGGCCAAAACCAGCCTCCTCCCAAGAGGCTCCAATCAGGCCCATCTAATGATCAAGCTTTTTTGACAAATTCCTCAAGAGGAGTTGACACAACACTGAGCTGAGACATCGTTCATGCTTCCACAAAAGACCAAACTTGCCACAAAGCTGTGCTGTTGGGGTGAGTTTGTCAAAACATGCACAATGCAGCTGTTATCCGCGTTTTTCGAACATTTCACCGTATTTTGCACCAGAGGGCGCCAGTGAGCTTCATTGTGAATTCTGTACCTACATGAAAGATGCAGTGGAATCTAATTTGTGGCCCCTGAATGCAAGAGTTTGGCACCACTGTATAGAACAATCGCATTTCTGCTAAATTGCTCAACATTAGCTGTCCTTCGAATGTAATCAAAAACGTAAGTTTGAATAAGATCCGAGGGTTGGAAATGCTGTGTTTACAGTGAAGTTTCAACATTTCGATATAAAACAGAACCTTTGCAGTTTGTGATCTGGTTTCATGTCCCTCAGTTTTGTTCTTTGATTTGAAAGAAGTGATTAGAATGGGTTTTTTATAGCATTAATACATCACTGACTGACAATTAGATATTTGTTTTGCTTCTCCAGGCAGGTAATGTTTAATATTTTGCATGTGTTATTAGCGGTAGTGTTAATTTGTTTGTATGTACCAACTTGATTGGTGGGCTCTCATTCGCTGGAACGTCACTTTCATTTCGTTATCCTTTTGAGTATGCCCTTCTAGTAATACTTGGAGTAGAGAGAATTGGAAAGTGGGTTTTTTCTCTGAACGCATAGAAAGTACGGGCAGTTTCCATGCGTCACGATTCTCGTAACGTGGGGGTGGGGTCTACGTGATTGGCTGAATGCTTCCTGAGCGATAGCTGTCCTGTCCAATCAGAGGGCAGCCTGACGTCACCATGTTTATATTAACGGCGACTGTTGCAACATCCAGACATTCACCTTAATGACTACTACCAAGACACAACCGAGAAACATGGAGACCCCCCGAGCGACTATTTGACGAACGACACCCGAAAATGGCACAGACCTGCCGGAAGATGAAGCGACAGCACACCGACGCTAATCCGTCACCGACAAATACCCGAAATCCGTTGGTTTTCGACGAGGAATATCAGAATACGTGAGGATTTTTAAATTTTTCCTTTTTTCAACTGCCGTTGGATCCGAGGAAGAGACGTCAAACATGGCCGCTGTTGTTGGATCCGAGCGGACGGCGATGGAGAGATTTGGCAATGGGGGGATGGCGCTACTGCCCTGGACAAAACAAATGCTCACCGTGCTGTGGGAACAGCTCCGACTGCTACTTCAAGTCATTTACTACTCCTTCATGTCAGGTGAGAGAAGAAAACCCTTATTGCGCTTTGTTTTGAAAGAGACGTTACGATGCGTTTATGTCACTTGGGAAACTCTACCACCACAGAGCACGTTCTTTCCGTTTTAAAGTTTATGATCTTTCAAATCTGACTTCGTGTACGAACTCTATCATTTATAATGAATAATTGCCTAAATATTTTAGAGCTGATTAAAAACTGTTTTATACTGACTTTATTGACGTCTGAACTAAAATCTTATGAATTCTGTATTCAAACATGTATGATGTCAAAATGATAAACAATGTGCTTTATATGTTTATTTATATGTTTATGTAACTTCTGTGAAGTACAAAATTAACCGATAAGTACTCAGATTACTGACTTTATATTTCATGTCATAGAAATAGAATAAGCAGCCTGTTTGGTAATATTGAAGTGTATATTTACGGGCATGTTGCGCTTCTTGTTTTAAATAATTTTTCTTTTTTTCCCCTAGTTTTTCAGATGTTCAGATTCGAGGTTCACGTGAGGATCACAGATGAGACTGGTCAGCACATCCAGCACATGACCACGGCGACCAACACAACCGAGTCCTTCCTCTTCTCCTCTCTGTTTGACGGCGACAACGGAGTCATTGTGGGCAGTTCGAATCCTCTGTCTAACTTCTGCGCTGACGTCGGCGACCCCTTTGCTGGAAAGTCCACCGCTGAGGCCTTGCTGTCCAGCCTGCGTGCCGACGACCTGTGCTGTGGGCTTGTGGACGACTTTGTGTCCAGAACATCCGGTAAAGAAGAAAACATCTTTCTTGGACACCAATCCAGTTGGAAAATGGGCTTCCCCGGCGACTGGAACATCTTTGTGTCGAGCAGCGACAGCTCCAGTGAGGGCGGCCATCAGAACAATGAGAAGGTGTTCATACAGGATACGAAGAAGGTTGTCAAACAGGACACCTCAGAAGAGGAGAGAAGCTTTCAGTGGAGTGGTGAGGAAGATCAAAACGTAGAGTTTGATAACGAAGAGAGCAAGGCCCTTTGGGAGTCTTTATCGACATCCAGTGATCCTTACAACCCTTTCTTCTTCTCGGCCTGCATCACCACCAACACAAACTTGGGAAAAAGTAAAAGTGAAGCCAGGCACGGTCGTGATTCTGACATGGTGTCAATCAGTACACCTGTTGAGGAGATGTTTGGGCCTCGAGGCCTCAAATTCTGGGTCAGCCGCTCTGACAGCGAGAGCAGCTGGCCCAGCTCAGACAGTTCGAGCCCCGATATCGACAAGGAGGAGAGCGAAAGGCTGTGGGACTTCTTCAGTAGTCCTGAGGACCCCTACAATCCCATGTGCTTCACTGCGTGCACAGTCGGCCACACCGGTCCCACAGTCGCTAAGCAACAGGCCTCACTCCCCGCTCCTCCCTCCAAGTCCGACACAGATACAGAAGAGAGGGAGAGCAGCTTCCTTACTTCGTCTGAGGATGATGAAGAAGACCAGCTGTGGAAGTCTCTCTTTCAAAAGGATGACCCGTTCCACCCCCTGAACTTCCAGGCCTGCCTCCACAGCTCCCCAGCAACTCCAGCAACAGCGTCCCTCCAGCCTGAAGGAGAGCTCTCTTTTGAAGCACCCAGAAAGCGTCGAGCTGTTAAGCCGCGTCTGTCAGAGAGGCAACTAAAGCATCACTCCCACCCGAAAAAAACCCTTGTGCCCTGGAGGAGATCTGGACAAAGTGTTCAGTCACCTCCAGGAGAGAAGAAGCAAAGCAAGGCCAACAGTGCCCAGAAAAAGGTAAATATTTAATAACTAAACACTCTGAAAGCATTACGTAGGAGCTTTGTGTACACACACACACACACACACACACACAGAAGCTGTAGTCTTTTTTTCAGTTCATTCCCTGGTTAGTTTCAGGATGACTTCCCTCAGACTCACTGACCCAGGCTGACACAGAGCAGCACGTGAGCTCATATTTAAAGTTAGAACTTTGGTAACGCTGGGTGTGGCTTCTGTTGAGTCACTAAGTTGTAGATAAGAGCTTCTCCTCACCGCCGTGTGCTGAGCTGCCTTGTTTACTGTCGGTTAGCAACGCTGCCCGTCGTCATGACTTAAGGCGGTCATCTGACTCCAGCGAGTCAGCAGAGGATTTGTCTTACATGTACACTAAATGAAGTTGCAAAGAAGTGTCAATAAAGTGCTTTGTTACATCAGACTGGGAAAAAATAAACCCTCCGGAAAGATGAGTCCTCATGTGTGAGGACAGATAGAAAGTATATCAACTCCACACTTCCGTCCGTTAAATTTTTCTGTTTCCCTCCATCTATTTCAGGTGCAGTTCTCTCCCATCGTGCACGTCCACGTCATGCGGACGTGGCTGTTTGCTCGGCAGGAGTCTCGTAAAGCACCCTGGGAGGAAATGGTGCGAGACCGGGACCGTTTCCGCAGGCGAATCCAAGAGACTGAGAAAGCGATTGGCCACTGCTTGACCCCGTCCCACAGAGAGAAGATCCGGGCCAGCCTGGAGGATGGTGCCTTGAAATAAACACTGAATGTTTCATTTCATTTTTTTGGATGAGAACTCGTGATTGGTTGCAATGCAACAGTGATTTTGATTTAGGCCGTTAGAATATTGATGTTGGGCCGACCTAACTGTTTGGTGTCATGTTGAACAACCTTGTACCTCAGAAGGTTTTATACATTGTGTTCCTGTTGCACTGACTGACACTTTCTCTTGTTAACCTCAGCATTAACGTGTGGAATGTTGTTTTTGTACGCCTTATATACTGACCTAGTAATGTAACTTATTTCTGCCCTATGGAGCTTGTTGTTTATTTTGTACTGTTGGTCTGTGAGTGTTTTTGTATGTGTGAGAACACACAGTTTTTAATAGATATAATTAGGAAAAAGAAAATCAAAAGATGATATCATAAGAAGAAGAGTTTATGGTCCAAAGTGTTGAAAAGTTTTGTTTAAGCATGATGAATGAATTTCATTTTCTGCTGCAATTCTCATCTCACTGGTGGAAAGAAGTGTGTATTTCTTTACATCGGGGCTTCTCGTCGGACGCATTTCTATGTTTGCACAACACTTTGTCCTCTGTGACTCACTCAGCTTCTCATGGTAACATCACGTAGCCCAATCCAGCTGTTCATAGCAGAATCATTAGGTGCTTTGTACGATCAATAAAATGTGTTTTCACTCAACTGATGGTCTGTTTTGCTGTTGCGAAATGTGAAGAACAGACGTGATCAATAACGGGTTTGAAAGTCTGTTTTGTCGGTTGTAACTTTAACAATGAAGTAGAAGGAGTTGACACAGCCTAAACAAAAAATGCTTCCCGGTGAATGCTTTTGATATGTTTGAGGAAATTCTTCAAATATTTCAAATTGTTTACTACGGGTACGTCAAACTCGACACTTGCAGAGTCACTGATTCAAGCTTCAAGTTGGAAAAGAGCAGATATTTCCTTGTCAAACGTCGTCGTTGAAGGTTGCAAATGTGAATGAAAATCAATTCAAATTTAAAGGCACAGACACAAAGAAACTCCGCAGTGTTCAAACCGAACATCTGCTCGTTCAGGTGTGTGTAGACTTAGGGAGTGTGTGAGGTTTGAGACATTCACCTACAAAGATGCAGGAAGTTGAGTATTCCTCGCTGATCTCGTAATGTGGAGATTGACTTGGAGTTGATGGGTCGCTGCTGTTGATAATGATGAACTGATCAAGTTGTGACTTCAACGTCCAGACGTCGTCAGGTTCGACTGAATTTCATGTTTCTTTGTTTTTATACCCGACAAACGTTTCTTTCCATTGGGGAATGTAGCAGTTTTGGTTTCTATCATAATTAATCCGGTGCAATATTCAACCAGCTCCTTCATCATTTCCTTATCA
>OMNM01061216.1:0-11413 GCA_900302745.1 Parablennius parvicornis | reverse complement strand
ATAAGCACATTGAAGGCAACACCGAGCGCGGCACTGTAACTAGGCATTATTAAGCAGGAGGGGAGACAAAAAGAAAGTCAGCAGAGAAGAAAAAACAAGTGGGGAAATGAAAAGGAAACACAAAGAGAGGAAAAAAAGAGAGGAGGGAGCGTAGAGAGGAGAAGACGAAGAGAAAATCCAAAACATAGTCCTCGCTGTCAGCTGGTGTGTAATTAAGTTCTGCACTCTGTCACCGTCGCTCTGTAGAGCTGGTAATTTAGCTGGGCCTGAGCCAGGAGAGCAGATCAGAGGAGGGGAACACAGGGACAGGAGGAGAGAGAGAGAGAGAGACAGAGGGGGGATGCAATTGAACCAGAAGTTATCGAAGGAGTCGAATCAGATGGCGGATGCAGAAAAAGAGGAAAGAAACCCTAAAAAATAAGTGAGGTGACAGCAGCTGGACGGGTTGGATGGGAAAAGTAGGGGGACGTGCAGCGTACAAAGCAGCAGATAATTGAATATAGAGAACCTGATTTTCCACCTGGCTTGTACACCGTTACAAGTGAGTCAAAGCTGCCAGTCGGCCGTTGGCATTCAGTTAACACAGAGGGCAGCGTCAGGTTGTACCGGTACATGACCGCAGCCTCTCAAGTTAGCAGATCTCATCATGAGCGAATTTCGGGCCTAGAAGTGAGCAGAGGTGGCCTGGAATGGGGCAGTGATAGTCTAGAGGTGAGAAAGGGGATCAGAATTATACAGGTTCAAATCCCAACACCAGAATAAAAAAATATGAAATGTGTGTTTTTATGATTCATTTTTAAAAATGACACAAAACACAGATCTTATTTTTCACAAATAACCTGACACACAACCAGGAAAGACTACGTCTTCACATTAAGTTTGAAGGACCTGGGTACAAAGCATGAAGGGAATTCAGTGTACTAATTAGTCAAGTCTACAATACGTGGTATAATACCTTGATGTGACTTGTTTAGCAAATAGACACTTCTTGCCTAATTTCACTAAGTATGAGTGGTTGGTTGGTTTTGGTGGGAATGAATGGTTTATTTTGGTTAGTTATACATTGCAAAAATTTAAATTCCATGCATCCAATTTATAGTGCTTAAAAGTTCACACACACACTTTTTTTTTTAAATAACAATTTCTGTAGCCGAAATGAGAATAGGCTGACGCCCAGTCTTATTTAGATCTCAGTAACAATTTATTGGATAGTGAAATCTCAACAAAAGCCAAATGAAACATTTCACAAAGCTGCAGCTTCTAGACATCAATATCAGCAAAACAATGTTGAAATGTGCCATTAAAAAGTGTTGTATAACAGATTGACAAAGTTATTGTGTTTCCTTCCAAAATTGACAATTTATAATTTTCTAATATAGTTAAAACCTTTCATTTTATACATGTATGTTTCGGCAGATGCTTGCACTTTTGAAAATGTAATCTAGAAACCCCCCCCACCCCCAAAAAAGTATACACTCTTAAATTATACACAATTATATGGTTGAAATTTTTTGCACAAAAAAAAAAAAAAAAAAAAAAAAATCAGCTGCCAGCCTGAAAAAAATTTGCATTATTTAGCATAGTGTTTAGCAGCATGTTTTATGGCGCACCTGCTCAATTTGCATCTCCGCACAGGTGGCGTTCAGGTACCGTTGAGTGAAGGTCAGATGCATTTCCAAAAAGTTTCCGGTACTCAGCAGCTGTGGTGATGCATGTGAAATACTCAAAAGTGGCTTTATGCCTGAACATATGTTTTGAATTCTGATTTTAATTTTTTGGGAATTTAATTGTAAAAGATTCATTTTGAGCAGCGCAGCATCCAGTTAAAGCACATTTCACTGCAAGTTATTAAATGTTTTGATATTTGATCATTGAATCATTAAAGTTATACTAGTGCAAAATGCGTTGAGGACATATATAATCTTTTTAAACTGTTAGAATTCATGAATCAGTATTTACTCCTCTCCTTTCTGCTGCTAATTCCATCACCCTGTTGTTTCTGTTGGACCATCCAGTGTGACTAAATTGCTGTAGCATCAAAGTGACAAGAGAGTAAAAGACTTAAAAAAAAAAAAAATAAAGTCAGGGTGGCAAGACAGCGAAGGGAAAGGGAGAAGAGTGGGAGCTGTAGTTAAACTGCACCCTAAATGGCTTTTCAATGTGCGAGCCTCTGGGGACGGGACAGAGAGCGAGCCGAGCCAGCGAGATGTGACACTGATGAACCTGCTACTAACTCGCTGACCTTGTGTGAGAGCACGGATATGTGCATGCTTATGTGTGTGGTTGTGGTTGTGTAAGTTTCATGCATCAAAACAGTTTGTAGATAGGGGGGCGGTGGCAGTGAGCGTGTGGCAGATTGACTCTGTAGGGAGTCTGAATGCACGGGTGCACAAGTGGACTGTGTGTGCGTGCGTGTTCATGTGTGTGTGTGTGTGAAAGTAAGTGCTAAAGCATTTGAATGAAGGACAATTAAAGGATAACGCACATGTCTGTGTGTAAACGATGGCTGTGGTGTAAAGCCACACCGCTGTGTAACTGCGTATTGACATTGTAATTACCAGTGAATAATGTGGACCCCTGTGTGTGTGTGCGCATGAATGCATGTGTGTGCCAGTGTGTGCATGCAGTGTATTTGCTCAGGGGGGACTTGCTATTGGCATCCTAATTAGGCCGAATGATATATTCCCGCTATTAAGACCAAAGCAGAGTTATGCAGTGTGCGGCGGCGGTGGTGGCGGCGGCTGGATCGTTCTGCAGGATTTACCCACCGCCATGCTGGATGACCTGCAACGCTTCAGCGCTGTTGCTAAGGAACTAACACGGGGTATTGCACAGGTAATGGCTTTACAAAGTCGATACACTGAATATTTAAAGTCAGTGTGTTTTAGATGAAGTTGGAGTTATGTGCTCGAGTTTTGGCTCCATAACAAAACGATTGATGTTCGTCAACTCTTACTGAAGCCAGGAAGAAGTTTTTTTTCCTTTTTTTTCTGTAAATGTTTTGACCAAAACTCTTGATTAAAACAAGAAAAGAAACATAAATTCTAAATCATTCATATGGGCACATGTTTTTGTTACTGAATAGGTTACAAATGTATTGACAATTAATTAAAATAATTTAATATGCTCCAAAAAACACTCATGTAACAACAGTAGTAGACTATGTAGAAGGATTTCGATGTAACAGTAAATATATTTAACTTGGTCAAGATAAGTTTTTTTTTATAGCCAATGTATCTCAACAGACATTAATAACATCTAATAATTTGACAAAGACGAGTCATTGAACTACTTTGGCTGCTTGGGGTTGAGGTGCTGCAACAATGTGGATCAGGACCTCTGAGCCTCAGTACGAACAAAATGTGTTTATTTTGGGAAACTTCAGATGCTTTATATCTATTTAACTTTTTCTATATCTGGATCATCTTTAACTACAATATAAATAGAAGCTAAATTGATCCTTTGAAGGCTTCAGAATGGGTTCTGACTGTAAACATTTGAAGAAATTTCAGCTTGCCAATGCTTAATACGTCAGAACTTTGCCACTGAAACAAACAATAACTAAGATAGCCAGCAGCTTTTCTTTGTTTATGATAGCTACGTCAAGCTTATATGTCATAGTACTTTCAATATGTATTGTTATAGGCCATTTTTTTACTAAGGCGAAGCAAAAACAGTATTTGTACGAACGTCCCTTTTTTTTTTTCTCCCACACTTTGTTAAAACTGTTCACAGTTATTTATTGTTTGATATATATCTTCCAACCTAATTACTATGGCACCAAGATGTTGTCATACATCTACCTTTGGCCCCACCAAATGATACCAGTTGAAGTAGAAGAAACTAACAACCCTTTTATAGTGTTTGTGAAATCTGAAATTTATAGATCAGTTAGTAAAGAAAGATATGATGAAGAGATTTAACACCACATTGGATAGTTGGACTGGGGTGAAGTGAAGTCAAAGTTTCAGTTTACAGTCTGTCGCCTGTTGAACCCAAGCTAATGAACTCAAACGACAGAGTATCCAGGATTTCATGTAAACGGGCTCGAATGCACACAAAACCCAGATTTGAACGCGCCTTTCTCCTCATGATGTTATTCTGAACACATACATAAATAGGAAGTTGAAAAGAAAAATGTATTTGCTTAAACTTGCCATTTTGGAAAATAAGGTCTTACTGATCATCAGGGTCCAGTTAGCTGCTTTCAGTGACGGTGCTGACAGCGATGCACACCATTTCCGAGTACAGAGGTCAATGGAATAGTGGACTGGACACCAAGAGCTTGCATCTTTATTCAACTTTTTGTTTTGAGCTAAACTGGAGGACAAAAATCCAGTGATGGCAGATTATGGATGCAGGATTGTGAAAGGTGGTTAAAGTATATAATATGGTAATAAGCAACGTGTGGTCTAACTGGGACTTTCATTTTGAAGGATCTGAAAGTGTACTTTTTTCCTCGAAAAAAGCCTATTTTGCTGATGGTATATGGAACGAGTCTGGTTGTGATCTATGGACCTTAAACTTATTGATGACCTGCTTAGAAGTGGTCTTGTCCGAACCCTCTCACAACGAATCAGGTAATGCTTAAATGTCGCACTTCTCTTTATACAATGTTTCAGCAGGGTCAAGCGTAAATACGCCGACACATTTCAGGCACAGCTTTGCGGTCTTCCTTCTGCTCACTCTTTGTCCCGTGTCTCTCTTTTATGCCCTCCCACTCTCTCGTTTTATACCCCTCGTTCATTTTCAATAGAAGTTGACAGGGAATCATTAGCTGCATAATGAAAAGCAGCAGACCACTAATACATGGCGTCACTGTCTATTACAGCGTCCTTAGCCTAAAGACCCTGAATGTAAATGAGGCTATATTATGGTCTTTAAAAGTCAGAGTGGAGGGTATAAGTGGCTTCAGGGATGCTTTCAAAACACAACACAGACACTAATTGTTGTTTCCTCCATAGTGTTTGGTGGAAAAGCTGCTTGATGTAAGGAAGGAGTCAGGGAATTATACATTTATCATCTTCACCGTTGTGTCCCAATCAAAGGAAATTTGCACTTTGGTGTGTCAGAAAAATGTTCCATTGCAGTTCAGGGAGGATTTTTCTTAATAGTTTCAAAGCAAATCCGGTTTGGAGGCTCTTTAAATAAAATCTACTTATGAATGCAAACAGCTGTAAATGTACTTATTAATTCAATGTATATTAGTTAATAGTGGATTTGTTTGTCGGATATCAAACACCTGATCGATAGAGGCACACGTGCTATTGCATGCACATACACATATATGTGAAACCTATCAGCTAACATTACACACTGAGGATAGACAGTTTAACATCTCTGACAGTAGATATAAGAAATCCTGAACTCAGGTCATGAGTCAAGACAAACAAGTTTGAAGTCAAACTCGTCAAGCAGGTCATATTAGGTTGATACGTTGAAATACTTTTTAAATACGGCTTCGATTTGCACTTCTTCCAATCAGCTTGTCCAATCATCTTCACCATCATCAAACTGATATCCACATCTCTTTTCAAATATTCTTTGGATTCATTTGTAAAAAAACTTAAAACGTCAAAGTAGCCACGTTATCGCAACACAAGTCCTGTCTCGCACTGTTTCTTGGCTAAGTCGTTGATTTAGAAGTTGGAGACGAGCTGTTTAAAGTAATGAAATCTGCTGCTCTAGTCCAAAAACATGTGACTACTGGTGCATAATCTACAGTATGGCAGAAACTAATTGCGTCAAATTTGGAAATTTAATTTCTTTCTACATTCAGAACACTTGTACTCGCATTAGCCAAGCTAGCTCCGACCACCCACAGTGTTACCCCACCACCACAACCACCACCACCTGCTGAACGCATTTCGCCTTGCCAGATTTGTTCTTAGTTCTTCACAGTGGGGCACTTCAGACCAAATACTTGAAAAATGACTGATCGTACCTCATATCTGGATATTCTCTGAATATTTATGTTCTCTGAGCCTTGTTAACAAACCTGTGATAGAGACAGAACCTCTTACCCACAGCCCAAACTGCACCTGTGTAGAGAGTTGATGGATAACCTTGAGATACACCTCTGTGAGTTCTTTCCCTATCTGATATCTCATATCTGCTAGATTCACAGCCGTGTCCTCTGAGTTTTCCGCATTGATAGTGGTCCTATATGAATAACTGTGTGTGCGCGTGTGTGCGCGTGTGTGCGCGTGTGTGTGCGTGTGTGAGTGTGTGTGTGTGTGGAGCGCGGATGAAGGAACTGATAACTTTTCACAGCTGACAACAGTCAGAGATAGGAGCGGTAATGGAGATATCAGCCAAAGCCATCATGTCCACTGTAGTGGAATACACATTCACATATAGATGCATGTAGTGTTGTGTGTGTGTGTGTGTGTGGGTGTCTGTGTGTGGCACACATGACATACACATAGCAGAGAGAAGGATTGCAAAACTATTAGCTGAAATGTGAGCTGAGTGCCTCCACAGACATTGCAATCTCTTTTTTTTCCCCCTCTCTTGCGCTCTGCCTGTGTGCACACACATGAACACACACACGCACACACACACAATTTATTTTCTTGCCCGTGTCCCTGTGTAACAGCGACAGCATTGAGGAGCCCGGGGGCTCAGGGAGAGTGAAGAGGGTGGTGGGCCGAGGCCGAGAGTACGCCAGCAGTGGGACTCTCATCCAGATTCGTTACAACACATGTTGTGCTTCACACAAACCTCTGAGTTCTCAACACGAGGCTGAAACAGAAAACAACTTCTCAAAAGATCACAGCTGGTTAGGAGTCCCAACCATGCAGGAAAAAAGGGGGAAAAAAGGAATAAGCGGTGAGCAATCAGTGCACTGAAACACAGGAGAGCCCTCTGTATGGAGTGTTTGCCGTGCGTATGGAGGGAGCTATTCTTGAGGCAGGTGGAATAGCCAAGTCGGAGAGCTAAATTCAGCTTGAGCATCGAGAAGTGAGACACTCTTAACTCCTCCATACTTGGATGTTACGAAACTTTATCATTGTGTAATGAACTAAAAATATATTTTTGGTTCAACTTTTTTTTTTTTTCTTTTCTTTTATTAGCAATCTGAATTTAACTGAAAGGTTTGGCTTGATATTTTAGCATGACGGTAATCAAGAGTGCAAAGAACATGGAAGTTTGAAAGTATTATTGAATTATTGAAGTATTTTCACTTGTTTGAGAAGACCAAAAACTGACCCATTCACAAATTATCTGTGTGGTAGGACGAATGGCTCTTGGGGAGCACAGAAAAGAAGAAATAAACACTTCTTGGGATCAGACCCCACACAGGGATAGGAAGGTCAAGTGCACAATCAATTCTGTATTGTCCTCCAGATTATGCCACCACAGGCTGTTTTCTAATAGATGTTTGCCACCTGTTGCCCTACATTCATGAAGTCCTTGTAACCTATATCGGTTCAATACGTCCCCATACTTGGGTTGATTTCCAATGTCTCCCATGACAACACACACACATTTCTATCAACCTCTCAAGAAGGTCAAAAAGAAACCTGACCTTTACATTGTATTTTGTATGAAAATGCTCTGTTTTAAGAAACCTGCACTCTACAGCTTAATGCTTAGGTTTTCTTTACCTTAATGAGCTACCAAGGGTCATTTCTCTACATGTGGCCAGATCCAACAGACCTTCTACTGTAGCTCATTGATATCATTGATGCACATGGTCCCATAGAGACCCCACATGGCAATTTACAGGATGTAAACGATCTGCTACTACCATGCAAGATGTCACAACACACCTTCAGAGTGCCAGAGGAGTCCATGCCTCAATGAGTCGAGGCTGTTTTGTGAGCAAACGGCAAACCAACCTTGTCTGCATCACACAGACTGTTGCATCCACTCAAAACTCTTTCGCTCCTTTTAGAAAAAAAATTTGCAGTGGAGCTGAGCTAATTTTGGGGTAGTACCATGTAAAGTAGCACAACAGTGAAGCATCTTACTTCCAAAGCCTTTATTTGGTTGAAAGTAATCATTTTCTGATAGGAAAGAGCCCTCTTGACATTTTTGAAGACCGCTGTTGGGTCAAACTGGATAGATTTCCCATTACATGCATACAGACAGCGGATTATTAACACCCTTCTTGATGAACTCATCTCCATCAGAGAGCCTTGTAGCCAGGTTTTGGCATACACACACACACACACACACACACAATCAAATGCACGTGCGCGTTCATGTTTGCATTCTGGCTTACGGCTGTCCATCCAGCCAAGTCAATCTGAAAAGGAGAGCGTCCTTGATCGCCGCGCAGTTCAATCTGCTAAGCCTGCCCGCATTTAGCTCGAGTAGCAGTTTATGGGAATTACTGCTATCTGTGTGTGTGTGTGTGTGTGTGCGTGTGTGTGTGTGTGTGCAAGTGCGTGCGTGCGCGCGCTTAGCTTTTTCCTGGCTATTTTCTCCCTCTGTGTGTCAGGCCCTCGCAGGCAGCATCTGACTGTTGCTGGTCTTCAGTTCTGATTACACACTTCCTTAATCAAGGCTTCAGATGCTCTTTGAACCACTTCTTTTTCTCCCGGGCCCACACACCAACAGTGACACACACACACACACACACACACACACACACACACACACTCACAGTTGACAAGGCCATTCCTTAGCAAGGTATCCTGGTACTTTAAATTAAAACAGGAAACGACAGATTCTCATTGGCTGGAAGCTACAGTAAACAAGGCAGTACACATGCTCTAAATTAAATTGTGCATTTCCATCCCAGATAAACGGGGCATGAATGACGCTCACAGACTGGCACAGATACTACACATATCTTTACATGGAGCTTTTACAGATTAAAAGTAAACAAGCACACATTTTTCGTGGCCCATCTACAGGGAATTATTACACTGTAGAGCGCCTCCTAAAATCAACCAGCATTTTGAAGCTGCTGAACAGTGAGGCATGCATCTCTTTTTTAGTTGGGAACCATCCATTTTGCACTAATCAGAACCGATTTAGAGTGGAAAGATTGGAATATTATTACTTTTACTGAAATATGGCTAATTCATATTTCCAGGATACTTGATTTGTCAAAAAGTTCCTGGGTGGCTTATTAAGATTCCTCAACGTTTCGAGTGAAAATTTCTAAAATGATGTAGTTGGCATGCCAGGCCATGAGTTGATTGTGTTGCTTGTTTTTTGTAATGAAACTGCGCACACACACATCAGAGAATAACACGCTATTAGCATTAACAATGACATTACACAGACATTCATATGGACAGACAACCAAGTTGGGTTGTTATTACAGTGGCTGTCAACTATAAAACCAAGTTTTATAGTTTAAAATGTTTTCAGTGGCTCTGAACACCATTGTGGCCAACGAGCTAACTGAGCTAGTTAGCAATTAAAACTGTTCTGAATCACATATGAATACAAAGCTAGCTGATAACGTATGTTACTCTGCTTTTCTGTTATATCAAATTTCCTGACTGGAAAGTCTTCCTAGCAACCAAATCCCCGGTAAAAATAACCACGGCTCGTCAGTCGAGACCCCGATAATCGTTACTTGTTTCAAGTTTGAGCATTATTTAGTTTCCTTGAGCACAAGAATGACCTCTACGTCTCCTGGGACAAATTACCCCTCTGTTCTCTTTGTTGGTTTGTTGATAATCTCTATATTATCGGTGTATTTCTTGCAGTCTCTTTAACCTTCAAATAAACATCTCACAAATTGTACCTTAAAGGTCAAAGGCAAATACAACCTTACAAATCCCACTGTAATACTTGTAAGTCTGAGTGGATGACATTTTGCAGCATTAATTTACATTTACACATACCCTTTGCTTAAAATATTCTGCAGCTTGTATAAACAACTCTTGTTTGGTCTCGTGATGTTTGAACATGTATAACCACATTTATTTGGTTCTATTTTATTCAATTTGAGCCATAGTAATTGTACGCTGGATGCTGCCAAAACACAGCTGACCTACGTTGGTAAACTGTACCCGAATGCATCTCGTGTGCAGACGATGATGCACAGCCTGTGTGTCTGCCAACATAGAATACGAAGTCACTGTCAACACATTTGTATTATCCACACATGGTGAAGTGAATTGGCAAAAATGTGGTTAAGGTCACGGTGCGATGGTACCAGAATGTTAAAGTATGTAAATCAACTTCAGGGGATGTACTTTAAGGGTTCGACATCTACATTTAGATATTTGGTGTCATCCGACGGAATAGTATTCATTTGAATGCTTCAAGCTTATTTAAAATGTTTATCTGCCTTATAGGGATGACAATATGTTTAATTTGTCCAAATTTAGGGAGCATATCTTGGATAAACAGTATATACCTCTGTGTGTACTCTGTGTGTATTCTGTCTCGTGGAATATAAGACGCTTTTCCCTTCTGACCATTTTTTCAATTAAAAAAACACTAATATCCCCAAGACTGCTTTGCCCTAGTTATTAGACAACCACGCACGCACGCACACACACAGTTTATCCGAATCTTGTTCTGCCTTCAGCATCATCTCATCCCACTCATGCCTTGCTACACACACTGACGATTTGATTGTATAAGAACACTAAATGGTGTGTGTCACTGCAAACTTGGCCTCCACTTCGATGTGTGTTTGTGTGTCTGTTTGCACCTGTGTGTGTATCGCCTGTGTATCTTCTGGGGTGTTCTCTCTTTTTTTTTTTCAGGTTGGATGGAGCTACTTAATGTCACAGAAATGAGGGAAAGAGGGGGACTTGAGAAGAGAGCAAGCTGTTTTTATTTTTGCCTGTTTTTGTGTGTCTTGAGATGTCTGGGTGTGTTTTTTTGACCTTGTCTCAGCTGAATCTTCACTGCTTTGGATCTTGCTAACAGAGATGTTTGTAACAGTTTCTGGGATCAGCTCAAATACAAACGGCATGGTTTTCCTGTGAAGCCAGCAGTTGGTCATGGACAAAATCCTAACTAGAATGGCACTCAGAGAGCTCAGACCCCGCCAACGCCTTATATCCCGCGACCCATATATTATCCTTGATCCAGATTATGTCATTCCCTGTCATTCCTTGATGCTACCAAGCGTCCCTCCCTTCGCTCACCACCAGGTGGCCACCTCTTCATTGCTCTTAGCGCAGAATTTGATCCAGATCTCAGATCCTGAATATGATCCGGATCATTCCCAAAATTTATTGGGTTTTTCCTATCATGATTCCCCATCAGCCAATCACGTTTCAGCAAAATCCACCCATACATTTCTGCATAATCCTGCTGACAGGCAAACAAACAAACAAACATACAAAACCACATGGAGGTGATTATATAACCCCTCTTTTGGCGGGGTAATAATCATATTACATCTTTTTGTTTCAAACTAAGATTTTTACGGATTCTGAACCATAACGATCACATCTTTGAAATCTTCAAGTGCTGTAATCTAATG
>OMNM01061215.1:0-11029 GCA_900302745.1 Parablennius parvicornis | reverse complement strand
CCGAGGAGCGGCGGGTGTCAGATCGATCTGGGAGGAATGGGGAAGGAGAGGAGCGAGGAGGAGCCCGGGTCAGATTGACCCGAGGAGGAGCGGGTTTCGGATCGATCCGGGAGGAATGTGGAAGGAGAGGAGCGAGGAGGAGCCCGGGTCAGAGTGACCCGACGAGGAGCGGGGCTGTCAGGTTGAGCCAAGGACGATCACGGTCAGAGAGATCCTAGAAGAAACGATGTCTGATGGACCCCGAGGAGGAACAAGTATGTGTTCGTGAGTGCGTGTGTGTGTGTGTGTGTTTGTGTGTGTGTGCGTGTGGGTGTGTGTTTGTGTGTGTTTGTGTGTGTGTGAACAGAGAAGACACACAGCGGAGAGAAGTGGATGAATCTCACAAAGGAAATAAACCAACCAACTATGTTCTCCAGAAAGAAATGTTTTTTAGGTAAAATAAAATTATGAAGATAAAAAAAGCTGTTGTTGTATTGTTTTGTTATGTTTTTGGAGTTTTTTGTTCATTTGTTTGTTTTCACACCTCCGAACGGAACCAGTTGCTCGTCCACCGTGACGTGAGGCCCCTGGCTGTAGAGGGCCAGCAGCCGCCGGACCCAGGCGTCCTACACCTTTCTTACGGCCACCAGTTTGTCCTCGTCCCACAGGCTGGCGGCGGCCTCGCCTCGTGACCTGTTCACGTCGGTGAGGATGAGCAGCCCCACGTAGGCGTGCAGGTCGATCTTATCCATCTGCCTCCAGCCGTCGCTTCTGTATTTCCTAACGCCCTGTTGATTCGTCTCATCAAGGATGATTTTGTGTATTTCTGGTGTGAGAATGAGGTAGAACTTAATTTAAACTTAAATTTAAACTTAAATTAAAGCTCACGTTATGGGAGACGCAGATGGCAAGCGGTGACACTGCTCATTTTCCCTGTCTCAGAGATGTGTGCGCAGCAAGCGTTAATCCTGACGTGACACAGTACAAAGACAAGATTTCAGGGTTGCTGAGGGAGTTTGAGAAGCGATTTCAGGTCTTTTGACAATTTGACATATATATTTGGAAGATCATTGCCTTTAATTGTGCCAAATTTTGTCTGAATGAGATTCAGATAAACGATATGGCGGCACTTTGAAGTTGGGAAATTTTAACATTGAAAACACCATTTGACGAAGGTCTGCTCTCTCGGAGTGCTTTTTTTTCTCGTTTAAAGATCTTGTGCTTCTGGTCTCACTGCTCTTGTGAAACGAGCTCAGCAGTGCATGCACTTTTTGCGTCAGATGAAAAGAGCACACCTCCCTCCTCCTTTTGTCACTACCTTCTACAGAGGCACCATAGAGAGCCTACTGACCAACTACATCTCTGTCCGGTCAGGAGCCTACAGAGTCCCTGCAGAGAGTGGTGGGGACAGGGGAAAAAGTTATCAGGACTCCACTTCCTCCCATCCAGGACTCCACCATGACTCCACTTCCTCCCATCCAGGACTCCAGGACTCCACTTCCTCCCATTCAGGACTCCACCAGGACTCCACCTCCTCCCATCCAGGACTCCACCAGGACTCCACTTCCTCCCATCCAGGACTCCACCACAACTCCACTTCCTCCCATCCAGGAGATTGCAAAAAGCAGCTGTCTCACCAGGGCTCAGATAATCAGCAGAGCCATCTCCCACCCCCACCATGGACTGTTTTCACTGCTGAACTCTGGATGGAGGTTCTTCAGCCTCTGTTGCAGAACTTCCAGGTTCTGTAACAGCTTCTTCCTTCAGGCCACAAGACTTTGGAACACAATGAAATAATTCCTTTTTTCCCCCTCAAAAAACATCCGGATCACGTTACTGGAATTTATCTGTATAGTATTTTGTTTTTATATCTATTTATATCTGATTTATATCTTATTTTGTAAATTATTTGATGCTGCTTTTTATCCTGCACTACCAGCCAATGCAACAAAGTGTCATTGTTATCTGCACTGTAAAGTGCAAATTTAAATTACAAATAAAGAGTCTCACTGGTCCTCTCTAAACTCCTTGTGACCTCTGAGCTGAAATGAAAGTGACTCTTCCTATTTACAGAGACTTCAGTCCACTCTTTTCTCAGCTTGTGTTGTCATATATAAAACAGTCCCTCAAGCAGTTTTATGTCTTTAATTTCACCAGAAACACTTCAAATATAGAGAAATGGCTGCTTTTATGTTTCTCTCCAGGAATCAAGTATTTGCTTTGACTAAAACATTTTTGTCTTTGTTTGACTGTTACAGAGCTGGCGACAGGATCCTGGTGGCCGACGATTCGAATGATGACTGGTGGAAGGTCAGCGTAAAAAAACCTCAGCACCACATTAAAGCAAAGGTTCACTATGTCCATCTGTGATCCAGGAGTTGTTGAGGAGTTTTCTTGAAAATAATTGAACAGAAATGAAGGCATGAATCAGAACAGGTGGTAACTGACAAACCAACCTTGCTCACACTCCATTCTTCACCTGAGAGTTTAGATAATAAGGGACCTCGGCCGTAAGGTCAGGCCTCTGCAGGGCCTGGACCCTATTGTTTTTGCAAGGTTTTTTAGTAGTTATTGTTTCTTATTATAGCACGCCAGGGACTCAAACCCAAATTTGTCCCCCCAAAAATTCACCAAATTTGGCACACTCATCAGGACTGGTGAATAATTTCAGAAAATGTCAAAATTAACCCCCAGAGTGCCAAATGTGCTCTCTAGCACCACCTAGAAACACGAAAATGGCCACCACAGCTTGTAGGAATGTCACATAGAGATCAAATCAAAACTCATTTGTTCGTCTCACCGAGACCTACAAATCACGCGCCGATACCCCTGACCTAAATCCAACAGGTAGTCTGCAATTTAACTTTCAAAATAATATTTTTGCCCAAAAAAGGCATTTGCGGAAACGCTATCTCCTCTGAACAAAAAACAGACCGGCGTCAAAACACAAAGAAATAACAGAGGAGACCCTTCTAATCAAATATTCACCAAAACTTTTTACCTTCTACAGCTGTTTCAGTTCTATTGAACGTCAACGTTCGGAACTCTGAATCCCCCTGTCTGCCTCATTGCCATTGAAATGAATGGGGAAAACCCAAATTTCTCCTGAAAAAAGGCAATGATCGAACACCTCGAACAAGTGGCGAATGTGGTTAAACCGTGACTCTGATCGGCACAGTGAGCAGATCAGCAGCGCGACAAGAACCTGCCGAACAAGACGATGTAACACGTGGGAAAAGTTCCCTACAACATGACCCTTATGACGAGCAGGAGCAATGCTGTCATATATGTTTGGTTCCTGTGATTCCAAGCAAAATTTAACATGGAGTCCAATGAAACAAAATCAAGCATTTGCGTCAAACTGAGCCTCCTCGTGTCTGAAGTTTACGTCTGACTGCTTCAAAACCCACACAGACTGAAACACCAAATGTTCCTTTCAAAATATATTTTGATGAAAAACTTTGCCCAAAAACTGGATTCTGAAGAGTTGTTTCCAAAATATGTTGATGACATTCGTCCCGTCCCCACTCTAACTGCACTTACTAACTGCAGCTGTGTCCATCAGTGTTGCAATTGTTACCACCTAACCTGCACGTCCTGACTTTCCAAATAAAAGCCCCAAACTCTTTCAAAATACAAGTCTTTATCAAAAATTCCAATAATAATATATTTAAGTGTTTTGCTATGCTCGGGTGAGCTGGCTTTCAAAAGCCCCAAATATTTCCAAAATAAAAGTGTTTATTAAAAAGTACAAATAAAACTTAAAAATGTATATTTAGGGATTAACTAGATCAGAGCATAGTTGCCTTTTGAAGTAAAAGCCCCCCACATTTTTCAATATAAAAGTAATTTTTTTTTAAAACCTTCAAAAATTTATTTTTCATTCATATTTATATGGGCCAGAGGCCATGATTGGGCAGACCCCGACGAGCCAGAGGCCAGAGCCCAAAGTCCCAACCAACGCTGCTTGCACCTTTAGTCATGTTTTTACTTCATATCTTCTGACTACGCTTGTTTGTTCTGCTCTGTCTTATTCTCGTTTGCACCTTTGATGAAAAGTCTCTCTTCTTGGATCAGGGAGTCATCGAGGACAGGGTTGGTTTCTTCCCAGCAGCCTTCGCTCATCAGCTGAATGCCGGCGACCAGATCTTCAGGTGTAACAGGACCTTCATCGGCTGCAAGGAACAGGGCCAGATCACCGTGAAGGAGGGACAGGTACTGCTGGGAGGAGGAGGAGGCAGAGGAGAGAAGAAGAGGGGGAGAGAGGAAGAGGAGAAGGACGAGGAAAGAGGAAGAGGAGGAAGAGAGAGGAGGATGAAGAGGAGAAAGGCGGAGGAGGAGGAGAAGGAGGAGGAGAGAGGAGGAGGATGAGGGGGAGGGGGAGGAGGAGGAGGAGGAAGAGGAAGAGGGGAGAGGAGGAGGAGGAGGAGAGGAGAGCAGGAGGCTCATGTACAAAGGGTACAGACAGAAAAATGTGGCAGATGTTTTTTTTTTCACAGTGAATGAAGAGTGAAATGAGCAGTGCTTCACGCCAACTTCCTGTCTGGCTTTCACACGTTTCTACAGTTGTTGATACTTTGGCGACACTTGGAGGTGATGCCGGAAAACTGTTATAATCAGTGGCATTTGTATATGTAAATAGCTGGTGAGCAGATTTGATTTCATGTCTGTTAACAGGAGAGTTCAACAACACTACATGTATAGAAAAGTGGATAAACAACTTCTTGCCAAATTATAACAACTTTAATAAAAGATGAAAAGATTCAGATAAAAGATTTTGCTAAAACGTCATTTAGTTTCAAAAACACTCCACTACAGCTCATTATCGTTATTATTTGGAGGCAGTGATTTGTGTTGCAGACTCAAAACTGTACTGCCGGTCATTGAGAGTCCACAATCCTTACTGCAAGGTTTATTCTTCACAGAAGTTGCATTGCTTGGTGGTACACTGTGAAGGCTATAAACACAAACACGACAATAACACATTTCATTTATAGAAATAACAAAAACTGTGTCTCTGGCCTCCCTCCAATAGAACATACAGTTTTCTGAGAACATATAAAGTTAATAACTACCATGTTCGCCTGGATGACCAACAGGAATGAAGAAAACAGGGAGACAGGATGTAAAATTGGCTGCTAACCTGCCTGATCTCTCGCTCATGCCCCCTGCTTCACCGAGTCACATTCAGTACACTTTTATATATACATCAAACCAAAAACTAGGAAATAATAAATGTTTTTAGCAGGGCGAAAGGATTAAAAATGACCACAGAACAAAAATTGAACATCACTTTCTTAGATAAAATTAACTTAACAATCATATGATGAACTTTCTGTGTTGTCATGACAACCAAAGGACATCAGCGCTACACCGCCCATTGAATTCACATTACCCAGCATCCTTCAGCCAGCAGCTCTCCCTTGCAGACACACCAAAGGCCCGTCAGGATTCAGAAACCAGATGATCCTTTTCAGGAATTTAACCAGCATTTCAGCCTCTATTTAGATCAGATCCCCAGTCCCCCACGAAGCTTTAAAGATATGTAGAGATTTCAAGTAAGCAACACTCATGATGGTCAAACCACCAAACTTAAGTGGAGGGACGAGGTGCAAAACCCAGAGGAGAGCAACCATTTCAACCCATCATGCCTTCAGTTGGCTGCATACCACCAACACAGACGGAAAAGCAGGTTCAAGAAAACTCAGTGAAGGAAATATGTAGTCTTCTTTTCTGGATCAGAGCTTTTAGAAAGGTAATGACAAATACTTTCTCAAAGTATTTGCATGTATGATTTGATAGCTCTTGTCTTTTCTCTTAATTTTGAAGAGAGTATATCAAAACCAATATGTTATAAACTACCTGATAACAAATCCACATGTTTATTTAATCTTCTTCGAAAAATTGTTCAACTGTCACATAATCGGGGTTGGGAAGGTTACTTGAAAACTGTAATCTGTTACAATTAGAAGTTACTTGTCAAAAAATTGAATTATAACTTACTCTAAGTACTAAAATAAAAAAGTAATGTATCAGAGTTCTTTTAGTGACTTTTGGACTACTTCACCAGGAATCATTAAAAAATAAAGACAAGAAAGAATAGAATGTGCCATCTGCTCAGTATATTGACAAATCTTAGACACAGCATACACAAATTGCACTTAACAGAACAACTTTTGAACTATCAAAACTCAGTAACATCGATTGTTCTGTAGGACTGTTCATACTCCCAGGAGAAGCTGTCCAATTCGCAGGCCACGCCTTCTAACAGCAGCCACATGTCTGTGAAGCATCACTTTAACTTTTCAAGCGCACAGCTTATTTCTGGCCTCCAATGTTTTCAGAAATACATTTCACTGAATTGTTTCATTAATGGATTAGAAAGTTTTAGTCCGAGCCGCTATGTTGGTCCAGTTTTTACTGCAGGAGTTGACGACTTTGAGTGATGCATTCAGATGCTCGTTTACATGTGACGACTTCCCACATGTAAAAAAGCTCATAAAGTAGCAACCATACATGATTAACACGATTAAAATATGACTGATAGTCATTAGCGTGGTGGAACATGCATGTGCAGCACAGGTAAGCCACGAAGTTTCAGCACTGCGGCTCCACAGAGTTCACCAGGACGGTCTGCACTGCCCAACCTAATGTCTTCTGCCTTGTGGACCAAGGAAATGATGTTTTGTTGTGTTGGGCTCCCTGCTACCGAACTTCTCATGGAGTATGAATTGGCCTTTTCTCTGTCTCTCTCTATCTCTCTTGCCCCATCGCTCGCTCTCTCTCTCTCTCCTTCTCAGCCCGCAACAAGCAGCCTGATGTGTAGTTTGCGCGCGGATTCGTGTTCTCCCGCCGCCATTTGGAGAGGCACGTCTCCGCTGTCTGTGTGTGAAAAAAGCTCCCTCTGGATGCATCTCTCTCGATCTGATTTTCTGTTGTAATCCCGCTCAGTAATCCCAGTTTTTATCTAATATATCTGTAATGAGATTACACATTTTTTATGTACTGTAACGGATTACAGATACATTTTTTTGTATCTTAATTACTTAACGCCGTTACATGTAGTCCGTTACTCCCCATCCATGCACATAATTAGTATGATAAATATGTTTTTTCTTTAGCCATTGAAAGCTAATGATACGATAACTTTAAATACTGCTGTTATCACTTTTTAAAAATTGTTCTGAAAAACAACCATTTATGAATACAATACAATACAATACAATACAATACAATAAATAGCCTGGCATTTTTCTGTGCGAAGCCCTTTCGGTCATCCAATGATCAGCTTAGCTGTGCATGCAGACAAAAACATCTTGATCTTCACCGTCCACGTAGGAACTAAAAAGAGGTTGAAAACATGGTGGTTTACTTATCGGGATGCGCACACACACACACACAGACACACACACACACATACATTTTGTTCTTTGTCCACTCGCTATCTAGATGCTAGAAATGTTCTCTACATATGTAGATGATAGTAGAGTAAATGGTAGGAAATAGTGTAGTGACTTTACTGATGGTAAAAATCTATTTGGGACTTAAGGCCATGTTTCCACGTACCTGGGTTTTTATAAAAACAAATATTTCCCCTCTACATTTAGGAAAAATTCTTCATTGACACAGACCTGCACATCCACCTGGGTCAGAATTGCTATGAGCAGCCAGACCTATAGGGGGCAGTGCAATGAGAAGCATGAAGCCATGATAGCCAATCAGAATCCTGGAAAAAACACAACCTCACCAATTGTGACATAAATCTCCATCTATCTCCTTTTAGTGCAAACAGAGAGACTGAGTTTATCCAGATCTCCACACTGGGTGGAGTTTTCAGGAATCATCGCTTGTGGTGAGCCTAGCTGGGTAATGTGTAAATGCTTTTTTTTTTTTTTAAACCCCGGTACGTGTAAGCGAAAACCTAAACCTGCTAGTGAACAGTTTAATCCTCCAGTCAGTGAACAGGTTGATCTTCTGGTCAGTGAACAGTCTGATCTTCTGGGGCCTCATTTATCAAACATTGTGTAGGATTCCAGCTAAAAATGTTCATGTGCCCAAAAGCTGAAAATGGGGTGCGCCAAAAAAGATTTGGATCTTTTAAACCGTGCGTACACACATCTGTACACACTTTCCTTTGATAGATCAGAGTCCACCTGGAAGGTTGCGTAGTTCAGACCCTGCCCTCCACATGCCTACTTTCTACCATAAATGGTCAATGCAAATTGTCTTATCAATATATTTGCATGTCAATCAGCCTGATGATTGCTGACATTTGATGCTAAATCCTGGCAGAAAAGACGAGGAAAAGGAATTTTACTGAGTGAAATAGTCATGGAGAAGGTGGAGGTCAAGAAATGATCTTGTTTGGTGTCACAGTCGAGGACTCACTAATGAAAGAAAAAAAACAAGCGATCGGCACGTCGTAACTGCTGGAAACAGTGAGAGAGTCACAGATCTGAGACTGCAGAGGTGGAGGAGAAGAGTGATCTGAAGATGGAGGATAGAGGAGAGGGATACTATGGAGGAGAGTGACATCATGGAGGATAGTGGCATCATGGGGGCCAGCACCCAAGCACAAAAACAGCCTCCATAGTTGTGATGGCCAGCGTGTGCGGCAGTGTCGCACACAGTTTACTGGGTGGTGCCAGCAGACGATAAAGTCCAGTTTAATCTGTTTCATAAATTATAAATTGAATGTTTGAACAGGAACTTGTGAAAAGGCTCAGTCGACTTTGTGTTGTGTCCTTAGACACTAGAGATGGAGGAGGTGGGTGGAGAAGGTGGGTGGAGGAGGAGGTCGTCTGTCTGCAGCACCAGTGAGCTTCACACCAGAGCGTCCAGAGCGCATGGCAGTGCAGCTTTACACACAACTATCACCACGCTACTCATATGCTTGCTCTGAAATTAGACTGATTGTTTCACACCTTGTCACAATTGATAATCAATCAGTTCTATTGGCTGTTCTGTATCATTAATAATCTATCAGTTCTATCCTCATTTGAAGATGGAAGTATGATATATAAACATGGTGCTGCTGATTCGGTTATAATGTCCAGCTAATAGAACATCTAGAACTCTGCAGCTTGGCTGTTTATGATTACATGAATCAATAAGTCTGGTATGTGAAGACATTAAATGTATGAGATGAATCTGGTTTCATCTACCTCACCATCAGCTCCTTCAGGTTCCCTCGTCTCTAAAATGTATGTGTGCAACGTCCAAAGTTTGCATACCGGTATGCACATTCTCCCGCAAAGTTTATTTTGTAGATCACAAACTTTGTGTGGAAAGTGGCGTACGCATCTTTCAGGACTTTTTTTTGTGCCTCAGCAACCTTGATAAATGAGGCCCCTGGTCAGTAACAGTCTGATCTTCTGGTCAGTGAACAGTCTGCTCTGGACTGAAGTCTGGACGTCCTGAATCATTCAGTGTTCATCTCGAAAGTGATTGTGAGTCGTGTGCCTCCTCTGCATGTCATGCTGTGGTGAAACAGCTCTTCATATTTCTTTGCATGTGATTGTATTAGAGCCTCTTCCAACTCAGACTTTGGTTACTATGGAGACGGAGATGCTGTCCTTCATTAGATTGGCCAAAGGAGGTGGAGGAGGACGTAGCAGCTGCTGCCAACATTTATCACTTCATCAGGACACCAGCACTGATGCATGCTGGGTGATTTCATGAGGAGCTGGATTTAAATCATCACATGTGTGATATTCTGGAGGATAACAGATTTGTTTTTGTCTTTCAGATCTGCGTGAGCAGTGAGGCTGAATGCAACGGCTTCGTCAGAGTGACAAGTGGAAAGAAGAGAGGCTTCGTGCCCTGCGATGTTTTGGAAATGCTCTGAGAGGAGATGAAGAGGCCAGTTCACCTGGTCTCCTCTCAGGATGAGGACCAGTTGAGACCAAGAGCTGCTCACTGATTGAGGCAGGAGATCACTGTGTCACTGGATTTAATGTATAGAAGCTGAGGTCTCTCCTGTTTTTCTTTTCTATATGACCTTCTGAAAGTCCAGCTACAGATGGTTGTTTTTCCAGGTTTCAGTACATTGATTGAATTCTCTCTTTAAATAGTTCCTCATGTTGTTATGTTACTGTAGTCATCACACAGCCCTCACACAATTATTTTGGATGGAAACATCCCTGAGATAAGGAGTGAACAGATCAGAATAAACTAGCTATACAATAAGATAATTGTGCAGTTAAGAATCCTGTGATAAAAGAAAGCACCTTTACGAATGTTTTCCTGTGAAATGTGAAGAATTACACAATCAAACATTTCCAGGATCCCGGTCTTCCAGACATACCACTGTCACCCAAAACACCACTGGCTTTTATATAACGATGATATTAATCCTCAACAGAATGAAAACAGAGCTGCTTCTGATAGAAACTGAAGTTTCATTACCAAGAATACCAACTGGTATTGTAGCTGTGGAATCTGCTTAATTCATCATGAAAAGTCTGAATTTAAAGTATTTGTAGCTTTTCTCATGGATATATTGTTTTTTTGGGGGAATTCTTTGTTTATTACCTGACATCTTTATAGCTGATATCTCATCAGATCTGCTGGGAAAAGCCTGTGAACATGTAGGAAAGGCAGATTTCTTTGTGAAATGTGGTTTATCTCTTCCTTAAATTGTTGGAGGAATTGCGTGGTATTTAGATATAGTATATCTATTCGAGGCTGTTCTGCACTGAAACTGTACCGAATGTCCAAGAAAGCTTTATTATACATAATGTATGAACTAGAATAAAGGAAGTGTTTTATCCTTTCTCAGGTGTCTGAACCTTTTAAAAAAAAGTCTTAACAAAACAAATCCTTTCCATAATAATGAGCTCTGCAGCCACACGAGGCTCTACATGTCATGAACATTTTCTTTTTAATTGACACCAACAATCGTATCTTGTCCGTGGTTAAAAGAGGTTGACACACCATATATGGACAACAACACAAAGAGAGAAGAGACGTCGTCCTGTAAGACGCAGCCAGGGCCCCACCCAGGAGCCAGGCCCGGGTTTGGGGCTCATATGCGAGCGCCTGGTGGCCA
>OMNM01061214.1:0-12247 GCA_900302745.1 Parablennius parvicornis | reverse complement strand
GACAGGTGAGGACAGAGGACAGGGGACAGGGGAGGACAGAGGACAGGGGACAGGGGACAGGGGAGGACAGAGGACAGAGGGCAGAGGACAGAGGACAGAGGACAGAGGACAGAGGACATAGGACAGAGGACAGAGGACAGAGGACAGGGGAAAGAAAAGCAGTTGACTTTCACACACTCAGAGTTAGTCAGTTAAAGGAGTTAGCATTCAGATCTAGAAAGCTTCAGTTTGAGATTAGTCATAGTTACATCAATGTAATTCACTGTATATATGCCTTAATACAAGTTTAAATTATTATAAGGTTACATTTTCTTGAGTTTCATTATCTTCTAAAAAGAAAATAACTTATTTAAAGTGCTGCAGTGCATTGCATTTAGCCTTAAGGTGCATTATATTAATAATAATTTAATCAATCATGTTCACAACTGTGTGTTGACCTGAGCCACTCCTTTAATTGACCTTTGTCAAATCTACTCGTATGTCAAGCAAAGAACTTATAAGATGGCTAAATTTGAGCCGTTCGAGTGGTTTAATCCACTTTCCTTTTCTCCACTGAGTTGAGAAACACCATTCCTCGTTGAATTACTGGAGATGAAGAGATCAGAGAATTCACCTGAACTCAGTCTAACTTACGTTGAACTGATTTGGCAGCTGAACTGAAAATCACACATCTATGATCTCAGATGGATCTAATCAATGTTTGATAAATCACAGCCAGCGAGTCTCTTTCAGCACCCCAGTTTACCAGAAGGGTCACAAACCATGTGGTATATACGTTTTGAACAACTTTTAGAATAAACAGGGATTTTATTTCACTGAAGTGAGGAACATCGGTCAGATGAAATAAGGTTCTTATGAATTAATTAAAGAATTATGAATTAAGAATATATTTTTACTCCATCAGGAGATGGCAAATATGAATAAAAAGTTGTAATAAACAAAACACCATCATTGCATGATGATAAACTTACTTTGTGAGTGCAAAGTCACGCGAATGTGAGCGTTTGGTGAAGAACTACTATCTAGTTTTTTCTTTTTAATGCCTCGTCCTCCGATGACTTAATCCTGATGGATCATGCTGCAGCCTCACAGGAGGTTACTGGATCCACCCTGCAGGGTGCCACGCTTTCACTTTGAGGAATTCACGTGTTTCCCTGTGACTGCAGGTTTTCTCCTCCACACAGACGTCCTCGCTCAATCCACAGACATACTTGTTATTTCATGGCTCTGCATGGGCTGTTGCTGTGAATGTGCATGTGTGAATCATGTGACCTCTTTCTGTCTGAAGCAGATAAAGAAGATGAAGCCACCTTTTCTCTGTCCGTGATTATTTTAGAACAACAAGACGAACCATCTGGCTGAAATTCTCCCGGTCGTCACCAGTCTACAGATAAAAACGGACGTTGGAACTGTGACAGCCTGCAACTCTGGTGTGAGCAGGTCGTCACTGGCTCTGTGGTTTTATTAGTATTGATCCCTCCGAGTGCACTGAGAGAAAATTACCTGATTCACACTGCAGCATGGGGGCAATTACTGAGGCTGTGCGATAATTTGCAAAGCTATGCACGGCTTATTAAAGTGACTGTCCCTCTTTGATGAAGGGGTAAATACCCTGAATTACTCAGGATGGCTCTTTATTGTGCAACATTTCAAAAGATTTTTTTCAACATTTATAAATCATCTATTTTTCTTATTGTTTTTCAGATGTATTCCAAGTATTCACATTTCATTTTCCTGCTCTTACTACGAAAACAAGCAACATGAAGTGAAATGAGATGCTTCTCTATTGAGTTCACTACATTGTGGGTATTGATCCGCCAGCAAAATCAACTCAATCAAATTCAAAATCAGATTCTCTGCAGGTGATATCAGCGCCACTTGTATTTTTGTTTTTTCTTGAGACGTTCTGGTTGTGATTAATAAACACCACAACACAATGTTTCTCTTATGATGGGAACACTCTGCTCCCACTGCTGCACAGGAAACGGGTTTTTGTTCGTTCTTTTTCTAATTAAAGGACAAATTGACAAAATCAGCAGACTCATGAGTAATGGTCGTCCAGAGGAAGACACTCAGTCTTCAGCACTGGTTCAGGGATGTTTTGCTTTTTCCAGTAAATGTTTTTTTAATAGTTTTTCCATTTTTAAATATTCATCAATTCCAATGTTTCTGAAGTTAATATACTCAGATTTAAACACTTTTATGCCGTATCTCACGGCTGTATTCTGTTTTAATATGAAAAACATCACCGCTGGCGTCACGGTGGCGTGGTGGTTCGTGCTGTTGCATTTTCAGTGAGAAAATCTCCCGTTTGAATCCAGGAACGGCGACAAGACTCACGTTCTCTGTACTCGAGTTACCTCACACTGTCCAAAAGGCTGATTGATCAGGTATATATACATATATATATATGTAAATGTATATATGATCGTTGGCCCTAATGAGAGACTTTAAATCAGCACTCAGCGTTCATGTTGGGAAATACAACAGTCAAGCAGGTCCATCATACCAAAGAAACATTTGTAAGGTACCAGATGAAACGTGTCTATTGGTGCATGCAAACATTAATGAGGTTGGTTTTGCTCATGATGGAAAATATGTTGAAAACCTGCAACAATGACGAGTAAAGCTGAGAAGTGAGCAAACTGTTGTCTGACCGTCATTTCTACAGACCTGCCTAACGCTGTCCGTCACCTGGAAATGTTCTGGAGGTGGATCGGTGACGTGGCTCTTGGTGCAGCACTCACCGGTAGATCGTGTACTCGTTGGGTGGAGCGGAGAGCGGGTCACTGCCGTTCCTCCGTCCAAAGTTCCCCGTCCATAAAACGGTGTCATTCAAGATGACGATGGCAGAGAGCGAGGGAAGGCTGATGGGGTTGATGCTCTGCCGCAGCATGACGTCCACCTGGAGGACACACGCAGCAGGTTAGAGTGAGGATTATAATTCCAAAATATATGCTGTGCGTGAAGAAAACGGAACACACAAGACGTTTCATACAAAAACAGACAAAAGGAAAAAGACACTGATGATTATTATTGATTCTAAGCTGATGGATTGGGGAAAAAAAAGAGTTGATTCGTCCACATAACTTCACAGATTTCCATATTCTGAAAATTCATACTTCCGCTCCACATTTTAATTAAACATGGTGCATATTGACAGATAATCCGATTCATAGCTGTATCTCCGGGCATAAGCTTATGAAACTTGTGATATTTTCTTTTCTTGCATTAATGTCTGACTGTGCAGATTATTTTTCTTCCAGGAATTCAGTGATCCACCTCCCACAGAACCCCTGAGCCTGGGATGGATTTGGCCAGAGAGTTTGCATGTTGTTTTTTCTCCAGCTCCTTTCCAGAGTGTAAATAATTGCCTCGATGTCGGTGTGAGTGTGTGTGATTGTCTGTTTCTCAGTGTTTGCCCTGTGATGGACTGCACCTCGCCGTCGCTCCTGAATAGATGTTTCCTATTGTGAGTATTTCCTCTGCCTCGGCAGGGTAAGTGGAGCATTTAATCTCAGGAACAATCACATGAGGCTGTGCTTCGATGGTTTGGTACATCGACAACATGATCTTTATATTAATAGCGGCACAGTCTGTTAGGCTGATGGGCATCTTGTTGGCTTTTATTTTAATTTTACTTTAACAACTGTATTGTATTAAACATGAGCGGCATTGCTGTTTGTATGTTCAAGCTCCGGCTATTTGTAGTACGTCTCGTCAGCTTTAAAAGCTCTCGCCACAACTGCTTCTTGGTAACGTCAAGAGAAAACCCTGTATTGTTGTTGTGAAGGGAAACGCTGTTTTTGAAGGATAATTGAAACCAGGTTACATTTATCTTGACGTCGGTCACGAGGCAGGAATTACGACAGCACAGGCTTTTGCCGCAATTAACTTCAACCAGTGTCGTGTCTCCTTTTTTTTTTTTTTTTTTATCTCAGCTCGTGTTTGGTGTTTGTCAGCCGCAGAGATGAGACATGGATGTCGTTACGGGGATGAAAGGTTAAAAAGTATAATTTCTCAGAAAAACCTTTGCTCGGCTTAATCGCCCACATTGCGGTGCGGACATGTGAGCGTTCCTTCATTTTGAAATATTCACTGTGCACGTGATATTCTACATTTCCAGGTTGTCCCATGACACGTCTCCAGTGCAGCTCCTTGAATGTAGAAACTCCCGACCCTCATCTTTTTTTATCCACCATATCTTTAATCTCCTTCTGTCAACTGCACTGACATTTGGCGTCAAGGATTAACAGCGAGCCGGTAAAACGTCCCCGGACTTGAGTGGATATGATGGTGTAAGAAAAGAATTTAACAAAAATAATAATAACAATAATAAATAATAGAAATCGCTCGTCACCCCTACAATTAGTTAATTGTGTTCTTGTGTTTCCCTAAACACACACACACAGACACACACACACACACACACACACACACACACACACACACACACACACACACACACACACACACACACACACACACACAGTGCACCTCCCTCACCTTTTCCAGAGCCTCTTTCAGACTGGGGATGGGATGCTCCAGAGGAAGAGGCTCGGGGAAGCGAGGACACATCATCTCTGATTTGGAATTACGACGCATGGCTTCATCTGAATGGTGGTTTGCAAATAACAAAAGATGAAGCAAAGGCAGAAAAGGAACAGGGGGGGTGCAGAACATTGGAGTTCCCACTGCGGTGTGAGAAATTGATGTGGAAACGGCACAGAGGCCGGCATATTTTAATGTAAATGTGTTGAATTTCCATCAAATGACTGCTTCCTGATGAGCTCCATTGATTCAAAGGGATGAACTATGACAAGATGTATAACCTGCAAGCCACTCATAGAAAGAAACATCATCTGCTCACGCTGTGAACTGCGTGAACAAAGATTTTTCAATACGATTCACTGCAGCTTTCCGCCACCATCAACCTTGTTCATTCGAAAAATCTACTCTACATGAAAAAAATCGTTTTTCGTAATCCCCCCCAAAAAAAAAAAAAAAGCATCAATGAATGTTAGAAAACACAAATGAGACCCTGCAGGGGAGTCTGGTGTGCACTTCCTCATAAAGGTTAACTAATATATATGTCCCAATATAGAAACGTCTTAACAAGCGGGTTTGTCTGGAACTAAATGTTTTCCTCTGTTTGACGACGATGACGTCGGGAAACCGTATGAGGTGCTGGATTTATGAGTCAGCTTATAATTGAACCAAGCTGACAATCTAAAGCAACACTTGTGCTGTTGCTGGGATGACATGTCTCTCCCAAATCATTCTACATATAATCTTTTGGCCTCTTTCTTGGCCCAACACAACACCGGGCCAGCTGAGGAGCCAATGCCTCGTCTCAGGATGACAAGAGAATGATCAGACACTCACAGTGCATCTCTGTTTTATCTCTTAATTGTGAGACCTCCACAATTAATAAACTCCTCCTGCCAGATCAGATAAGAAAAGTCGCAGCTTCTGTCTCAGTACACGAAACAAGAAGGAGCCTGCAGTTAAAAAATAGCACGTATTCACAGTCACAGAGAGCTGTTGTTTTATTTGAGGTGGTAATCTCTCTGTAAATGTTGCGTGTTTGACAATCTCGTGCGAGTGAATACAAAGAGAAGTGTAAAACTTCAAAATCCAGCATGCACAACCTTTGGAGAGACAAAAAAACTCCACAGTTTTTTGAGGGGTTTTTTTGTGGAATTTTTTTTTTCTCTCTCTGAAGTTTCAAAAACCAACATTTAAAGAAGGAGCCCAAGACTTGTGAAAGTCACAGCTTTCAGTCAGGGTGGGGTGACGTGGATCACAACGTGTCCGTGGGTCAGACATTCACCTGTAGCTGAGAGTGCAGCTCTCACCTGGCGGGAGTTTTGGCAGCTGGTACTGCCAGAAAAAGCATCCTGTCATGACCACTGAGAGAATGAGGAAGAACACCAGGCCCAGCTGGCTGCATTTCACCTTCATCTTCTTGGTTTTAGTGAGTCCTTCAAATTTCACAGCCGCGGGAGCGGCGGCAGCAGGAGAAGGAGCCGGGGAAGGAGCCGGGGAAGGAGTTGGCTTTGGAACACAAACACGTGACAACACACAGTAGGTTAGTTAACTTTTGACTTTGTGCACATCGATTTTAAATTTTCATTTCAAGTCCATTTTCATCCTATTGAAGAGCTCAGATTCTGTCAGCTGGATCATTGATAGCGCGACACCTCTCGCGGTTCAGGGTACTCACCACCTGATGCTTCACAGGTCAGGGCAGGATTACCAGTGACACAAGAACCTTCTTATCACTCGCTTAACAGCCCAAACACCAACTCAAAATTGGCTGTACTCCGTAAGCTGTCCCTACACTTAAAAGGCAGTAAATGGTGTCCCGTGGACGTTTTCCTGAGCAGGAGAAAGGCACAGACACGGACTCCCATCTCTGATTTTTCACTGACTGTGCTGTAATCCCGGGCCGTCGGCACTCCCGTCCCTCACAATTCAATTTCCTCCCTGGCAGCCATAGGCTGTTGACATCATAATCCCCAGATTTACTCCACCAAAGCAGCCGGGGAAATCCTAATCCCTAATCCCCGTGAATCAATTCACTTCAGTCCAGCTTCTCCTCGTGCAGTCCTTCGGTGAAGTTGCACGGGCCGATAAAGATGGCGCCCTGGCTCAGCAGGAAACGGGTTGCATCGGCGTGTCACGGCGAGTGTGAGCTGGACCGTGAGCTCACTTGGTTGTTGGGTCAACTGCGTGAAGACCGAGGACTGAGAGACCGTCAGGGATCCTGAGAGGGCTCCAGATTATGACCAGGCACAACATGCACCGGTTTCTTTATGGGTAATACTCACAACCCAAAATCACCGAGTCACATCACAGGAATGACTTCACATCCTAATCAGCACTGAAGTTATATGTTCACTAGAGTTAACTAGCACGTGTCCATACTGTGCACGTGATTTAAGCTGTGGCTACATTGTGAACTATCAAGTCTGGCTGTTGAACCATCTGAATGGATTACGTCATCTTTACCATGACGTCATGAAGATTTCTCCAACAGATCGTGCCAAAGTAGCATATGTATCCTTCAAATGTTTCCCCTAATCTCCTGACATGAGAATCATCTGACCGAATCTATGTTAGATCAGTAATATCGTGCATTAGTGGGGAAAAAAAAAAAAAAAAATACTGTCCAAGAAAGATTTTACGGAGATTTTATGTTTCAGTCAAACTTTTTTGAGGGGAAGCTATGTAAACTGCCGATGACATAAAATATCATAATTTTAACTTATTCCTGCTTGTTTGAGGGATTCTAAATGTATCTCTGTGTGGAGAAGTTTCACTGCGTTAATAAACAAGTTAAACTTGATACTGGATGCATATAATGTAATTCAAAGCAGGTGTGTAAAACTCATTTTAGTTCAGACTCCAAGTTAAAATGACTCCAAAAATACAAAAAGGAAAACACTTTGGTTCAGTGCAAAGAAGTGCAAGTACGATGTTAAATGTTTTTATATTTTGCATATTTTGTGGAAAACATCCAACATAGAGTTTCATTGAGTCTCATTTTCTGCAGCTTTTAGCATCTATGAGATCACAAACTGCGCTCTGACGATATGAAAGGATTTCTCATGTGATTTTGAGAGCGTGAAGATTTCAGTGAGTATTTTACTGCGTGCAGCAGTTACATTAATTGCAAAAACAAAATGCATTTGATGTTTTAATTTAACGTTCCATTTGTAAATTTAGAATTTAGTTTGGTCCACGTGCTGCATGTTTGATATATCTGCTTGAAAATAAAGTCAAACTTTAACTGAAGTAATTCATATTTCATGTGAATGGCTGAGCTGGAATTGAACTTTTTTTTGAATGAAGTAAACGTTTCTGTCTTCCCAAAGTTGTTGTTGTTTGAGAGGTGATTTATTCATTTTTATCATTCTTTGAATTGGGTGTGATTTTGAAATTAATTCAGCTATCATCCACTATTACCCATGTTTACTATGGATGATAGAACTTTAAGTCTCTCAGTATGATGGTGGTTATTTGACCTCTAAATTTGTTTTCAATGGACTTTGCAGGTAAGCTATCATCAGTAGAAGTAGTTTGATTTGAAGTATCATCTTCTAGTAGACAGTTTATATAAAGACCAGAGTGCTTTCTGTTCACGGCGGGTACATCCAGTGACTGTTTAATCACTGGATATTACTGGCTGAGATAGTTTGTCTAAAGCTGCGTAATGTGTTTTGATGATTATAGGTATGATGATGTGATGTGATGTGGAAAGTGTGAAAGCAGGCAAAGACTGATCCTGGTTGCATAACCTGTGATGGCTGGAGAGTACAGCAGCTGGCCCATTTTACCAGGACACACACACACACACACACACACACACACACACACACACACACACACACACACACACGTGCACACTTACACACCAGCAAAGCAGAGTAATGTGCTTCTACTTAAATGTACATTTTCAGTACTTTCCTCTAAGTTCCTATTTGTGTGTGTGTGTGTGTGTGTGAGGGAGTTTCTACGGTGTGTGTGTGTGTGTGTGTGTGTGTGTGTGTGTGTGTGTGTGTGAGCTGCTTTTACCTGTGTCTGAACCCCGTCCACAGGGGTTTCTCTAAGAACTTTACTCCCCACCTTGCCCATGTTTTCACCGCTCCTGCTGTTGCACAAATAAAGAGAAAGCAAAGTGTTATTGCTTCAGCACAAGACCTCTGCTGCTTCATTACCCAGACACGTCAGATTCAGAGGAATAAAATGTTTGCAGAGGGAAGCTGGAACAGCAAAATGGTGACATAACAGAGAAACAAATACTACAAGATGTGTACAGAAGATATTTTTGGAACGATTTTTCTTGGAGTGAACGTTTCATAGCCCGTGACAGCTGGGCTGAGTGCGCCTTTGAAATACTACAGTCTGGATAATCCACACAGTCCGCAGACCCCGCCGCCCCCACTTGACCACCAGCAGCTGAGGCAGCTCAGCAGCCACCGCAGCGTACGGCCGACAGACACACGCTGAAATGTGAAAAGATGACAGAAACAGACTCCTGCTGCATGTCAGACAAATATTTGCCAGTGCGATGACCTTCTCCCGCAGTGGGACCCGGAGGGAAGGGCAGGGAGACATCAAAAATCTGCTGATCCTGTGCTCGCACTGTGTCTTTGAACACAACATCAGTCACAGCAAACACGTCATTTTGGCACGAACGAGACCAAAGAAAGGTTTGTGTTTTTTCAGAGCGCAGGTTTGGCGAGGACTGGGTCACTCCTGGAGGGAACACAACAGAGAGCACAAACACACCATCAGCAGACGCTCGCTTATTTTCCCTCAGATATACAAAGAACCTGTTTCTACATTCAGTTTCTATGTTTAATGGATGGTTTCAGAAAGACCAAAGACTTAGCTCCCCTAGTCAAGAGATGGACTTAGTAAAGATAGAGAAGGAGGAAATGGAAAAAGCAAAAGGGATCACAACATTACACTGGATGACGTAATCTCACATCTCGGATTAAAGGGCAGCCTGCAACCTCATTCTCAATATCACATGCTAATGACAGAATCCATGAATGTCACTCATCAGACGTGTGTTTACTACAAACCAGTCTCTGTTTCGTCTGTTTATCTACTCATTTTAACGTTTATCTTGTCTGTGAGTTTGCCGATAACAACTTATAATATTTTGTAGTGACTTAGCAATATGTGAAATATCTTCTGAAATTTTAGCTTCATTGTCTTAAATGAAAACAGCTTTTTTTTCTTTTTTTTTCTTTTTTTTAAGTGGAAAAGATGTTTTGAACATGCATAATGTTAACCGCAAAAAATATGAACTAGCAATAGTCACAAGTATGAAGTGGATTATATATTTTGTAATATAGTACACTATATCATATAAATATACTATAGATTATGTAATATAGTAGATCCCATACTTACTGGACTCACAGTGATATGATCTTGTTTGGCTGGTGGTCATGTGACTTATATCAAGAGGCAAGAGATACATAAAAATGTACTGGTACATCCCGCCGGGGACCTCTAGATGGCACTGTATGGCAACATAATGTGGCTACAGCACCACAGAAAACCCTTCATTACAAATGTACAAGCTCATTCTTCAGAAAAGAAAAAGCTACACTGCAGAATTTAAATTAAAAATGTTACCCAGAAACATATAGAGTAGGAAGCAGAGCCCCCAGAGTGTGAGGGAAACGTGTGAGGGACGGAAGAAAAATTCAGAAATTGTCACCATGATGGGAAAAAGAAAGACCGGGACATGTAGTGTATACTCCACAAATGTCTGACTTGTGGAGAACGATGAGCTGACAGCAGTCTTTAGCTGTTTTGCAGGTTATGTATAGAAGTTAGAAATAACCCCGAGATCTTTTTGTTTTTTTAATGCATCACTTCACCCACAGGTTTTGGTAAAACTGAGAGTAAATTCAAACCCAAGAGCATGCGTGGCCTTATTTCTGTCTATTTATGGCTCGTGACTCGTGACAGAAACACCTCAGAACCACAGATCCCAGTAACGTATGAAGTCCCAAAGACCAGAGAATTGAATGTCAGCTGATGTTGTTTAGCTAATGTACAAACTTTTCTTTCCTCCAGACAAACAACGCTGCATTCCCTCTGCTGAACCCGCCTGGTTTTGTGGTTGTTAATGTTGATATGAAAGTCTTGATTTTCAACATGTCTAGAAAGAGAACTGAGAGCTGCTAAAACTTCAGCACCTTTAAAAGTAAGACAAAAAAAAAAAGAAGAAAGAAACAGTAAGAAGAAATCTCCAAAATATTTATCGGTTAAAATTGTGTTTTCATTGTTCTTCATTATGGCAAAATGAAATGTTACAATTCATCCACACCGTTTAAACGGACCCCATGATGTTTACCTTTGTATGAATAATTGAAGTCATTAGGAAATATCCTGCCTCAGAAACACCAGCAGTAAGGTGAATAAGAACAAACTGTTTTCTTTTTACTGTTTTCTCTGTCTTCTCAAAATACGTATGAAGGAGTTATATATAAAATGGGAAAAAATAGGGATGCACCTATACCACTTTTTTTCAAAATGAGTAGTGAAAGAGTACTTGGACTTGAATACTCACTGATACAGACACACGTTTATTTATCTCCACAGATGTTAACTGAGCAACAGTCCTCCACTGTGATGTTCTGACATTCAAAGTTAGTTTTTTTATGGCACTGCCACGAGAAAACATCTCAATGAAACTTCTGTTATCTGTGTGTGTGTGTGTGTGTGTGTGTGTGTGTCCTTTAACAATGTTATGTTTGGGTGCGCTGCTTGTTCGACCGGTGTGCGGCTCCAGCAAGAATTCCTGAAAGTAACAGGAAAATGAGCCGGAGTGCTGCTGTCCAGCGGCTGTGAGGTGAGAGAGTTCCCCCTGAAGCTGAGGACGTCTTCCCACCTCGGTGTGGAGACCGGAGGAGTGGCGACCGGCCGGGGTGGGGGCGGGGCCTCGGTGGGAAAGCGGCGACAGCTCCATTTCAGTGCAGCTTTAGGCAGCGAGCCGTCCAGCTGTTATTTGAGATAACGGTCAATTTTTGAAAAAGAAAAGATATCGCTGTGCCTTGCAGTGAAGTGCTGAAGTGGTATCTGTGGCAGTTTTATGAGTACCAGTACTCATGCCTGGTATTGAACCGATAACTGATACTGGTGTCGGTATCGGTTCATCCCCAATATACATATTTTTCTTTTCAATTCAAGGTCTGAGCAACTTCTTTTATCAAAGCAGCACATGGGTTATAAAAGGAACTGCTGCCTTTTGTGATTCATCCAATAATTCACAGAATGAATAACACTGATATTTTCAGGGCAGAGGGAGGCTTTAAGTATTCCCAGGAGGATGCTGTGCTCTCCAGCTCACGCTGGGGAGGCTGCACAGGATAAGTAATCAGCTTGAAACACTGGGCGTGAACAAAAGGTGTATTAGTTTAATGTGATGAAGTGCAGACGTACTGCAGACTAAATGACTTGAAGGACATTTGTTCCTTTTTTTAGACGGTGCCTGACTGTCAAATTTAAAGCCGGGAGTCACAATGCTGCAGCAGTAGCAGCAATAGCAGCAGCAGCAGCAGCAGCAGCAGCAGCAGCAGCAGCAGCAGCAGCAGCAGCAGCAGCAGCAGCAGCAGCAGCAGCAGCAGCAGCAGCAGCAGCAGCAGTAGCAGCAGCAGCAGCAGCAGCAGCAGCAGCAGTAGCAGCAGTAGCAGTAGCAGCAGCAGTAGCAGTAGCA
>OMNM01061213.1:0-31047 GCA_900302745.1 Parablennius parvicornis | reverse complement strand
ATACAGAGGCGCTGGTGTGTGCTTCACATGACAAGAGCAGAGAGGAAAACAAAGGAGGACGGGAATATATCTCACACAAATACCAGAATTTGTCCACAAGCAAAGCAGCTAAATACAGGCTTCAGTTCTACATCCTGGTATATTCTGCTGCTGTGTTGCATTATCGCCAGTATTTCAGGTCTAATTTTGGACCACTTTCAGGAGATCTTTGTATCCTCTCTTTTTTTCTGTTCACTACACTCTCAGTGCCGCTCTATAAAAAGAAATGCTGCTCCTGGTCCTGGTCACCACGGCCATAGTAACTAGTAGTTCTGCACATGCTCAGTAGAGACAATCACATTTCCTTCAGAGCATCATGACTCCCAGTCGTGGTAGTTTTATTTTGACAGTCACTGTAAAAACAATCCAACTTGGTGGTCTGTCCACTAGAATGTCCGTGTTCTCTCATTGTTGATGTTTTGAGCTCATTTTTCTCTGCTGGGTGTGTTTGTGTGGTTTCATTACAAAAAATCAACAATGCCACCAACTAGTGGCACAACATGAAAACTGCGTCGTTTTCAGTGTTTCTGACATTCCAGTGGAAACAGATATTATTTCTAAAATGTAGTGAAATTTTTCTTAAACAAAAATTATGCGGTTTTCCTTGAAACCCCGTGTAAAAAGAGCCAAAATACAGGATTGACTGTCGACATCTTCAGTACTTTAGTCTGAACATGTCATTCCTTCAGGGGAATACTTTTTAAATTTATTTTTTGGTTTTAAGTCAAATTAAATCTGCACCTGCTAATGAAAACTATAAAACTATAACAATCTACCTTCTAGTGAAAAACTCTCCATCGTTTTTATTGTGATGTTTACTGTTTATGTGACGTTGTATACAATTGGCCTCATAGTTGACCAACAATAAGGTCTGCAGAATTGATAGAAAATCTAGGACACATTTTTGAAAACAACGGTTTAGTCCTATGATTATGAAATGGTGGGTTGTGATCTTAAAGTGAGTTGCCATTGTGCTTTCAGTCGGAAGCAGTAAGAATACATAAATCTAAAACATATATAAAACATTATGTACTGCTGTGCAATGACATTCCTTAACATCCGTGGTGATAAACCCTGGTAATGTGAGTTGACAGCTGCCAATTAAAACCATAGAAGAAGATATTTTTTCCATAATGAGCACATGAAGAATATGAGCTCTAGTTTTCATGATATCGGGACAGCGAAGGACGATGTGTTTCATGTTGTGAGCCGTTGGCATGTGGAACTACACTCTGAAACTACAATTCAGTAGAGATTAATTGTGTTCTCATTTGTGCATATAACATCTTGCAGGTAGTTTTTGTTTTAAAAAACTAAAAATTGCATGAGAGAAGTAGTTTGGTTTAAATCACAATGCAGGTAACTGAGCAACTGAGCATGAAAGGGAATTTCTCTCTGCATTCACAAAGGATGATCAATTTGTTATTTGTCATAAAACTTTACATTTTTTGTTCTAAGCTGACTGTAATATTTTATCTCAGGTTTAAATTCCAACTTATTTCCACAGAGAGATAACGCCTGAATATTTTTCCCTCTCTGGTTGAAGCTTGTTATTAAAGCTTAGTTGAGAAACAATGACAGCATATTCTACTTGATTCATTGGATTTGCTTGTTAAAAAAAATTAACCTGTCATGTCGGAGCAAAGGTGTGTGATATTTATGACACTACGTTACACATCTATTAGTAATCCATTACGTAAGCTGCCCCTGGTGGAACGATAGCCATTGTGTGGTAAAAAACAGTGTTCAATCCTCATGCAGTCTGATGAACGGTCTACCTCATTCTGCGGGAAGCTGATGGGAACGAGGAAGAGGAAGAGGAAGAGGGGTGAGGAAGAGAGACATCCTGATGAAATTACAGGCTGGATTGATTGATCTCCGTGGGTGCGTGCAGTTAAAACTGATGCATCTAGATTAGTGTCAGAGGAGCCGCTGAAGGACAATGAAACGCCAGCGCCGGGAGACGTGACCTTCTCGGCATATGAAGCTCCGGCGCCTCGTGGCAGGAAACCAAGAGCAGGAAGAAAATCTGCAGCTTCCAGGCTCCCAAAAGGGGAAATAAATAAAAACAAGAGCGCGACAATGTGAGGCAGGATTCAAATTGCAGATGTTTCAATTCATATTCATTAGTAGGGCTTTCCATTACAGTCTGGAAATGAATGGATTGCAGACAACGGCGAGCATAAAGAGGAAGTTTGCGGGTGTGATGCACGCTGTGCACAAACGTGCGTGCACAGCTGGGTGAAATCCTTCCACACTTTCCGAGAGGCCCTGCTAGTGCTCTCATGTTTCAGTTTGTATCTGCAGCAACGGGGGACGCTGCTGCAGATATGAATATACAAAATAAACTATATTAATACCGAAAGCTGCTTTCTGACAATTTGAGCACTCAACCATCTGAACGACTTACTTCAATCTGCATTTACAACAAAAAACCCTGTTTTTTGGGGACAAGCCTGCCGAGAAAGAAGTTTTCAAAGACTGAATCGTATCTTGCGTACTGAACGCCAAGGAACACCAAAGTCGCTAGCAGTTGTCTGCACATGCAACGCTAAAACTTCTGCTGTTTTCTGTTGCCCTGTCCACATGAGCCACAATGATCTTTTCTCTCCGTGTCGTTTTCAGAAAGGTTCCCGTCCGCACGGGAAACATCTGCTCAAAATGATGGAGTACATATGCCAGAAGATTCCTATGCAAAAATGTAGAAATCAACATCTTATCCCATTAAACCGATGATCATCCACAACTTCTGCAGCACGGAGTCATCGGTCCGAGAGGCGGAGCGATGACATCATCGTTATCAGCAAATGTGCGTCTTTTCCACCTACCTGTCAAAACTGAGGCGGCGTTTTCAAATCTCTCCACCCTGGAACCTCCTGAAAAAGCTGCACCGTCTGGATGATCGGTCCAAAAACGATGCGGTTACTTCAAATGGCATTGTCATGTAGACAGGGTCTCCCCTTCCCTTGTGTGCCTGTGTGGTGGGCGGAGTCTTCAGGTGGGTGGAGTCTTTAGGTGCGTTTACATGAAACGACGACAAGTCAAGAATGGCACGAATCTCAATTCCTGACAACGGATCTTAATTGTCACCTGAATGATGTGATTCGGGCCAAGGCGTCCCGCGCCATCGTGGACAGTTGTGATCTGTTATCATGCGTTACAAGTAAGAGCAGGAAACGGTGGCGGATCATCTCGAGTCGTTATGAACAGTCACCGACGTTACGTGCTGCTGTGCTGTACTCTCATTAACCTGTCATATATGAGGTGTATTTTGCTATGAGCGACGTGGGCAGATGAAACGAGAATCACCGTATCAACAAGCCAGAACAAGCCAGGTCGGCGTTACTGAAAACGCTTTTTGAAAATGTTCTGAAAACGTTTTGAAAACGCTCCAACACTTAGGCCCTATATCTGTGTAAATAGTAAAAGGCTGCTCCTGATCCTGGTCACCACCGTGGTAGTAACTAGTAGTTCAGTACATGCTCAATAGATGGACAATCAGAACAATGTTGCCTCCAGAGTGTCATGACTCCCACTCCAGAATCTCCTGGATTTGGTGCTTTTATTTTGACAGTCACTGTAATAACAATCCAATCTGGACGCTACAATGTCCATGTTCTCCTGTTGTTGATGTTTAGAGCAGATTGATCTCTGCTGCGTGTGTGTGTGATTTCATTACAAAGACAACCAGCAACAAAACCTTGTGGCACTACGGGAAAAGTCTATCGTTTTCAGTATTTCTGTCGTTAGAAATGGACACTGAATATTACCATGTAAGCGTGAAACCTTTCTGTAAAAAAAAGATGCATTTTCAGTAAACAGGGCCTCAGTAGAGCTTCCAAAGTTCTAGTGACTCTATTCACACTGCCCATTTTTCCACGTCATACTACCCTTCTTCTTCATTTTTTCCTCATTTAACATTGTTGTCATTTAAAAAAGGCTCTGATGATGATCACTCATTGTCCTGAGCCATTGTCCAAAAAATAATGAAAAGAAGAAAACGAGATCTCCTCCAGACTGCTGCTCACCCTCACAGATACTTCTGCTTCTACTGCTGAAGTTCTTTAACATGGATATGAATTTTTATCATTTTGCAGCTGATGCTTTGTATTCTTCCTGCAGCCTTCGGAGAGCTACTCACAGTTGCCCCCTGTGCCCTCTTCTCATGCCTTTTGCACCTGGTAAAAGCAAATACCCCGGCCGTGAAAGTGACTCAAGTGAGTGTCGTATTAAAAATGATATTGCCTTTAGTGTGTGCAACTGTGTGAGACCCATGAAGCCTTAAAGCTATATCTGTAGATTTTCTCAAAGTAGTCTTCACTTCAACTCTTTCATGCTGGATTTTAAAAACTGTTAACATCGGGTCAATACCACTCAAAGATATACACAATAATGTTTGCGGTCTTGGTTGACTGGCAGCTCTTCAGTAACACGGGTGGCTTGTTGAAGCATTTTGTCAAGGCAAAATCCCTCATAAAAAAAAAAAAAAAACAAACATCTCATCATGATGTCGCAGAGTGCAGCTATCTCTCGTCCAAATGGCTCAAGAGCGAAAAAGTGATTCAGCATATCATGAGCACCGAATTAAAAAGCCTGCATGGGATGTTATGAGGATACATTATTCTTTATGAGCTGCATGCAGGTCTGGGAAAGATCTATTAATGCTGAAGAGTGGAACCACTGCTCCTGTAGAGCCCATAAAAACACACGGTTCTGTTTTACTTTTGATTTTATAAAGCCTTCCGACATTTTTGTTATTTGGTTATATAGCAGCTTCATATTCAGTCTTGCTTCATTACACCATTTGATAAAACCTATAAAAAATTGTGGTAATTGATTCTCCATTTATAGTAACACCAATTGATTTAGCAAGTATTGAAAGAAGCCCTTCTGTTTATGGAATTAAGGCCATAAATCAAAGGTCTTGTAATGTTACTAATGTATTAGCTTTTTACATGACTCCCCGCCCACCACGAGGTCCCGTACCACTTCCTTTTTATTGGCTGGGTCACTCATTAAACTTATTAAAGAGCCCACATATGATGCAGGGAAGCAGCGATCCCCTGCCTTTCTGAAGCTTGCTTTGGGTGGTCCATTGATGATTCATGAGTCTCGTTTCAGTGTAACCAAAGATGGCTATCCTCGACGTGCTTTCGGAACAGGCAGGCCTCCTCGCTTTGTGGAAATGGGATATTCATTAATGTGTCCAGTTGACAGCCGACACACGTCTCTGTATGCATAGGAGAGAGCAGTGATTAGCCAGACACGGGACAATGTGCTGATTCGGGTGTTTGGGGAAAAAAGGCGCTTTATTGCCTTGCAGTGAAAAACACGGCCACTCCACCTCTCTTCAATGTAACCCGGCTGTCAATGGCCTGAAACAGTCGGAACTGCCAATTAGCTTCAGTCAGAGGGGCTGATAAAAGCCATAAATTCAGTACGACTAATTGCGAGTTTTGCTATAATATTCTGCGTGTATAGGCACCACTGCGATGTTTGATCATTTTAAGTATCCTTTTTGGTGGATGATATTAGTTATACAATATAAATATTGTGTGAGCAGAGGAATATTATCAAAACGCTCTTAGAAGCGCACTGTATTTGAATATCTGCCCTGTGATCCTTTGATCCACTGTATCTCATCAGCTCCAAATAAAGTAGAGAATAAAAAACCATGCTGCTCTGTGACCCTTGGCTCACGATCAAAGCGGCACTTCTGAGAAAACCATATGACAAAAGATAAGGGCCTGCGGACTCGCCAGCCTCCCTTTAATTCTCAGAGCTTACCTGTGTGCTCAAATCTGACGCACACCTGATAATCCCTCATTCAACATTAGCCGTTTTTTTTTTAAAGCGCTCTCTCCGCCCACCTCTCGCTTCCCTTGAACATTTCTTTGCTCATTTTCGCTGAGATCCCAGTGCTGATGTCTGCCACTGATAAAACCTGATCTGCAGTAATTACACAGGGTGAGGGAATAGGATGTGTCTCTGGCTCTAAACTGTGATTCCTGCTTGGCCCCGGCCCCCATGCTGAGCCTTCCCTAGTGATGAAACCCATTACAATGCCCCGTCCTCTTTTGTCATAAACTCCACTGTAATCACTGCAAATGCTCTTACATTACTACTTCCATTCATGTGTAGCGGGAATGCTTTTCATCAGTGCTTATGCATCAGCGTTTGGCTGACAGCTGAGGTAAGGACATACAAAACATGAAGCACCTTCCATAATAATGTTGTACTGGCCAGATAGCACCGTGCCATTGGTTCAATATCACTGAATACAACTAAAAACTCAGCAATAAAGACAATAATGGTTTTTGGAATGAAACATCATTTGTATAGTTTTCAGTGATGGCAAAATTTTCTCAAAACCTTCTGTATGACTTTGGTACTGGTAAATAAAGTGAGTGCCCAGTGGAAAAGCTGCATTTTCTGAAAACTCATGGCAACCAATCAGAAAGCCACTTCAGGTCAGAAAATAATTTCATATTCAAATTGAGGATAACATGTAAAGTTTAAGCAAAGTCTGTGTGGTCAATAGTGACTTCTTTAAGCTGTTTAAACATCTCAGAGAGCTCCATGGTCTTCAGTGTTTGCCCTTTGGCCCGTTGGTCAATGGATGCATGTTGTGAGTTGTTGGCACACCCGGTGAACCTTCTGCTAGTAACATTCATTTCACCTCCCCACCACACGCTCACACACGTACAAGCACACACACTTTAAAAAATATATTTATTGGATTTTTGACATTAAAAAAAAAAAATATTGTTGTCCATTAAATAAAAAAAAAAAACAACCTAAAAAAGAAGAGAAGGTGCAAGACCATTTCTTTTTCTTTTAGTTTTTCCTGTTAAAACTCCCTTTAATAATAATAATAAAAATAATAATAATAATAATGATAATAATAATAAAATAGTTATATCATGATAATTTGTTTTCTGTGGAACTTGCAGAGGTAATGTACGACCTTTCCCAAATCCCCACAGAGATGCTTGAGCACAGACTGAAACTATTTTACTTTATTTATGAAATAACTGTTGCAGACTTGTGGTAGAGAAAACTTGTGAAAATCAAGAAAAAAGCTGCATGTGACAGAGAGAAAAATGATGAGTGGAGCTGCAAGTGAGCGTTAATGTGACGGAGAAGACAGATCTGAGTCCAACTGTAAAGCAGCAACGACACACATGCACATTTTATCACCTTCAGAGATTCATATCTGGAGTCTGGAAGTTCATTATATGGAAAATAAATCCAAATGCATTTATTTGCCTAAATTGCATCCACAACAACCGAACAGGAGAAAAGTTTTAGATCGTCCCAGAACAAGCCTTATTTACACCAGGCAAGGAGTCTCTGGAGAGGAGATGCGCCGCCGAGATATCATTTGACATCCGCGGCAGGGATGGATCCAAAGTCATTATAATTGGAACGGCAGGAGAAAGTTTGTCAGGAGGCACACTCATCCGGGAGACGATCGTACCCATTGTGTCAATCCGTTGGCACAGTGACGTCGGGACAAATCTGTCTCTGCACTGAAAGGCTTATTTGTACATGAATTTTACATTAATCCCACCTAAATCACACAGTCATCCAGAGAAGCCAGGGGTAAGTGACAGTTTATACTGTAATTGGCGTCCTGGCATTTCGGTGGTATGACGTTGTGGGACGGACTCGTGTTGTTTGGACATTTACCTTCCTCCTCTGTAATTTGGTGCAGCGGTACAGACACTCGGCATTAGAACACTTTCCGTCTCACATTATAGTTAAGCAGACTTCTCGGGGAAAAGTGTTGCATTTGCTGGAGAAAAGCAGTAATTTCCACATCAGAACAGTCTCGCTGCCTGAGGGAGCGTCTTAAGAGGGGATTGAATGACAAATCAGCCTGATGAAGATAACTTTGTTTTGCCTTTTATGACAGACCCATTAGACCCGACTCCTTCCTATATGCAATTTCAGCCTTGAACACGGCGGAATGAAAGACTTCCAGCAAACTCAGGGAAAGGAGGGCGATGAAAGGAAACATTGACTTTAATCTGCTCAGTTGAGACTGCTGTGATTTGCTTGTTGATTAAACCTCTGCCAGATGACCCCAGGTTTTCGTCGGGCGACCAACGCAGCGCCGCAGCTGTTGCTTTTATGCTAAACCCATCCGTGGAGACGCCGCTGATTGTGGGATTAGCTCGTAGGTCTCCTCCCCCGTTCATGGCTCTCACCTCTGTCGTGTTTCATGTCAATCTCGACAGCCTCGGACCTCAGATCTCTCCTTCACAAGCCATCAGGGAGCAGTCCATGGAAGCATATAATCACTGGGAAAATCGTGTCATTGTTTGATGAAGGGGGAGGCTCACAAAGAGTTTCCTTCTGCAGATTACAGAAAAAATAAAGCTCATCAAACTACAGAAACCTGGTAGATTACAAACGAGATGGAAAACTGTAAGACTGTGGAAATGTGCTATAACCTACAAGAGAAGTTCTAAGCTTCACTAACCGGCAGGATAACACATTTTTATTGTGATGCCTTCAGTCACATTGGTAAAGTTTAGAAAAAAATACTGACATCCATTTTGTTTCTCCTGAAGCCTTAAAAAAAAAAAAAAAAGCTCTGGACCTCCTTCCAACCCCTGACTCACTAGAGCAGACAATGCCAAAGGTCTTGTGATGACTGGAGCCGCCCAACCAGGTTGTAAACTAGTGTTCTGACGGTGCTCTTTAACCCCGACTGAAAAGGAGAAAAACCTGGTGCCATTTGTGTTTTTCCTTTTTTTTTTTTTTAACATGGAGACAGAGATCAGTGAATATACAGCAACTTTCATTCAGTAGTTGTTCATATGACAATACTATTTTCATGTAAACGAAAAGAGAAAACACAGCAGACGTTTGCCAAAACAATATAGAGCGTGCATCGCTCAGCCTGATATTAAAGGGGTCATATTATGCAAAATTCACTCTCTAATGGTTTTCCAACCGTAATATGAATCCCCATAACTGGGATTTGAAGGTGTGTTGCTCTGCTCTGCTCTGGCACATAGCATCCCGACAGGAAGTACTTCCTCCTCTTCCCAAGATGGGCATGTGTGGGCGGAGCCAGTCCAGTTCACACAGACACAGCAGATTCTGAATGCAGCTCCTATGATCCAATATTGAAATGGAGGAAAATCAAGGAGAAGCAATAAATATTTAATACAAAGTTTTTGGAACAAGACCATGTGGAAGAGTTGAACAGCTGGATAAATGAACCCTTTAATATATTTTGAGTTCTCAGACAAGCAGGGAGAACATGCAAACCTCACATGAGTATCTCCAAGCCAAAAATAAACTGGGCGCTACCCACTGTGAGGTTTATAAAAGTTTTCTCTGCTTTCCTGTATACGTTTCACTAGTGATGGCCAAATTAAGCTTTCTGTGAGAAATTCCTTAATGTCATCCATCTAGAAGCTTTGATAAGGTTCAGACCAAACACTTTCTGTCGTAACTAGTCAACAAGTGGATAAATACACAAATGGAGATAGTTTGAGTAATGTCACTACTTACATAAGAAGATCATCAGAAGTTCAAATCTAAGACATAACAGAAAGCCTTCAACTTATCATCACTAGAAAGAGTCTAACAGGTCAAAGAAGTGGACCTAGGGTTGGAGGTTTGCTGGTTTGAATCCCTCTACTGTCAGGTTGTCATTATGGAGCTCGGCAAATATCAATATAAATCTACATTGGAAAACATGTCATCATTTCTATTTTTGCAATGGCATTTCCCAAAATGAGAAGAGCAAACCACCAGCTTGAAGGCAGATTTGCACTGTCATTGATACATGAAGGGAAAATACTAACACATAGTCAAAGTTGTTGGGTTACAAAATTTGTTACAGAGCTGAAATAGGGAAGCTCTGCTTGAGACGAATGTCCATCTTCAGATCTAACTTATGTGATTAAAACTGGTTGTTTACATACAGTTAAGTCAATGCGGAGTATGATTGAAGAATCTAGGTAATCTTTGTATTAAGGTGCTTATATAAATAAATAGTATGAACAGTAAGAAAAAACAGATATTTCTAAGGATATTGTTTCATTTCATTTCTGAGCTTACCACCCTCTGTTTTTGGACTTGATTACATGGGAATCAGGCTTATTACCCTCAAACTGCCTTTGGCACCATGCAAAGCCAATATTTTCTCAGGGTGGCACGCTGCCATTCACATAACAGTTTAATCTGGAGGCAGGTCTGGAGTTGTTTTACCAACAGACAACCTGGACCTTTCCAGTTTCAACCAACATCGGATGACCTTGTGTGATGTAATTTCATTATTGAATCTAATTCAATTAAGATCCTCCTGCACACATTACTGAGGGAGGCCAATAAACAAATGCAATGTTCGAGGAATTTGGCATGGGAGCATCATCTTCACAAGTCGTTAATTTTGCAGGAGCGTTGGAGCATCGATCTGCTGCCATGCTGTTGGCCAGATGTCTTTTAAATTAGGCCTCGTTTACACCACAATGTTTCAAGTGAAAATGCATAGTTTTTGCATTTTCATTCCAGAAAAGTTCTGCGTTTCCACGGCAACATCTTGAAAATGACGTCAATTCACTCAGAAACAAGCGCTGAAAACACTTTAGTTAAGATGGCATGTCACTAGATGGCGCTGTTTTTTGTTTTGGTACCACACACACATGCAGCAGAGGACAAAACGCTATCAAAATCAACAACGGGAGAACATGGACATTTTAGTGGACAGATGACCAAGTTGGATTGTTATTACAGTGACTGTCAAAATAAAAGTAGCAGGTTCAGGAGAATATGGATCGGGAGTCAGGACCCTCTGGAGAAAACACTGCTCCGATTGTTTCTACTGAGCATGAGCAGAACTACTAGTTACCAAGGCCGTGGTTTGCTTGTGCAGTAGCAGCGTTTCCACCATCAACACAGAGCCGGAGTGTTTTCCAAAAGTCCCACCTTGGGGGCTGTTGTGTTGTGTCTTCTGTGGATCAGAGCACCATTGTCGTGTAACTGGACAAACAAAATACAACAAAAGCTGTTTGAATAAGAGCGTGTTCATACAACAACGGCGTTTCATGTCACTGCATCGTTTGTGGCTGGTCTTTTTAAAAACGGGTTCCGGAATAGGCAAATTTGAAAACACTGCCTCAGTTTTGACGTGTGGATGGATGAGATGCATGTCATCACCTCCCGTGACACTCTCCACGATGTCACTTGACAACAACAACATGGTCGACTACCTGCCCCAGGTGGAGCTGCAGAGGCTGCTGATGCTATTTACTTTGATAAGGCCAGATGTCGGATTTGTCGCTTTCTTCATCATTGCATGCTCCGTGTATTTTTTTTCTTTGTTTTTGGTGTAATTCTGTGGCAGCATTACAGTGCCATCTATGGGCCTGGCAATGTCCATTATTTGGAGACTTTGTCATGGTGTCGTGTGGAAGCAGATGTTTCCTGGACGTATCCTTGACACTTTTTTATATGCCAGCAGCCTCGTTCTTTACCTTTGGAGGAGGGCCTCCCCCATGACGCCTTCAGATTGCACTCGTAACAACGTGACTGGGGCCTGATGCAGGGATCCACATTTTCATATGCGAGGCCAATGATAGATGAGGCAATCTGAACAAGTTGTGCTGAGAGATACATCAGGAGCCAGACAGCCCCAGATAAAAGAAAAAGACGACGGGGGCGCCCATTGTCACCAGTCCACCGCTCCGTGGATATATAGCGGCTCTCCCGGGACCAATAACTCACATACATATTCAAAGGCAGCATTCAACAGCAGCGTGGCCCCCCCGGGGACGGCCGCTAAAGCTGCTAAAGCTAGCCGGGATGGTGTTGGCTCTGCTTCCCCAATACCTGCCTCTGCGGCGGGCCGACACCGGACTCCTGGCTTAACGAGCAGCTCTCCTTCAGGCGCACACTGAATTATGCTTCCGTTGTCGGTTATGTGGCTGTTTATCCAGTAATGTTTTGCTAAACATGCAGTTTTATGAGGCAGCTGACACTGTCATCAACTTACATCCTCCAGTGCAATTTAAAACTCCTGAATGCAAGTGATGAATATGAATAATTTATAGCCCAAAGAGACTGTCATTTAATGAAGCTATTGGTGATTTGACCTGACAAATTAATCAATGTCTAATCTAATTTATTAAACACACTGCAGGGTCAAAACCCTCTCACCCATTTATCTTTGTCAGAAAATGTAAGTGCAGAGGAAAAAGAAGCTGTTAAGGCTTTTATATTGTCTCAGTGGTCTCGGGGAAGCTTTTTTTTTTTTTGTCTGAAAATGTAGTCGGCTCAGCTACAACTCTCTGTACAGTGGAAATAATTAAAGCAAAGCGAGTCGACCAGCAGGAGAGCAAAATTAACTCACTTCAAACGGGATGTGGCAAGCCCTGTTTAATTGGACTGACTTATTCACTGCCCGCCTCAAAGTCCTCATGGTCAACACTCCCAAAATGCTGAGCTGGGCCTGGTAATAGGCAAGCTTTAAACCACAACTTCCGCAACTTCTTCGTGTGCGGACCTCCCAGACGTCATTAGCCCAGAGTTGGAAGCTCCGATTTGGAAATGGGCCCTAAAAAAAACACATTGAGAAGCGGAGAGAATATGTAACATGCTGACGTTTAGATGCTTTGAATAGTGGCAAGAATAGTCGTGGTGATTCCCCAATGCAACAGTAAAACTGTCTTTTTAAGTTCTACCTCACAGTTTTACTGCAGTGGAAGTTCAGATTTCTGTGGCTGTTCTCATCAGATCGTATGACTGCGAGGTATTTAGATACACAAAGCATGACTGCACTTTACTACGTGTTGGTGATGAGTGAGACGAATCAAAATGTTAAAAGTCATCAGGACAATGGATTTCACTTATATAACACTATTGAAGTGCTTGAGCAGTCCCCTAAGACCTTACACTGTTCGTCACATTCACTCATTCACACACCAATGAAAGTCGCTCGATCCATCTACTCGGAGCCATTTTGAGTTCTATTTGGATTCCTTGTGACTGAGGGAAGAGTGCTGTACCAGAGTCAGTCAGCGGTCTTCCTCGTGCAGCTGTGACTCGAGCACTGTTAACTCATTACACCAGCTAACACCAAACATGTGGCCACCAGCTACCACTAAGGCTGTAACTACTGTTCCTTTTAAAAGACGCACAACTGTCCACATTTGAATTTAAAAATCATTAAATTCACACGTTGTATTGAACTTATTTATCTACGGGTTGATTCATTCATCCACCAAAATTACTTTGAATTAAACAAATATTGCTTTTTGTATCAAATCAAGAGACTGATTCAACACGATGCTGCAAATTAATATTATCTTTTAAAAATGGATTTCCATCACACTTATATAGAATATGTATATAAAAACAAGCATTATCTGTGCTGTTCATGACAGTGTAGACAGATTGCAGATGTTTGTAGATCCTGTAGCGTTTTCTCACTCCCTTTTCTATAAGAGGGATAAGTCAATAATAACACATGGTTGGAATGTTATGTTTGTGTCCAGTGAAATGTAAAATGAAGCCACTTACTCAATTCAGTATGTAACAACTTGTCTTGAATTTATGCCTCCATGGCCTTGTGTCTGCATTCAAACCACATCGCCAGCTCATTGTGTTGAACAAAACATCTTCAGCAACTTAGCGCATAACAACATTTCATCCAAGGCAATGCAAACCTACAGAAATGGCCAACAAAGAGCACAATGCAAAGCCACTTACCGAGATTTCCAGGCTGTGTAAAGACTTGGAGCATGGACACACACCACCACTGATAAACAATACATGAATGATTCAGTTTAGACAGGCAGAAGGCCCATGAGGCAACATAATGCTAAAGGCGGGGCGGCCTCCAGGGGGCGCCATATCATTTGGGGAAATATACACCTTCAATATATATAAACTAGTTATTACTATTAACTTTTGAAATAGAAAAAGTCACATTGATTCAAATGTAATGCAATGTCACACCACACATTATCGTTGATATTATTATTATTACTAATATTAGTGATAATAATAATAATACTCCAGAACTGAACATTCCCACAAATTTTAAACTGCAGTTTACTGCTTCTTTGCATCTTCTAATCAACATTTGACTGTAATGACAATACATTTTATCTAATCTGCCTCTCACAAGAAATACATTGTATATTCAAATTCATCATTACACTCCTACAAGTATATATTTCCAGCATTTCCACAGCATCCTCCGGTTTGTTGACATCTTGCCTTCACGGACACTCTGGTAGATTCCCTTGGCGTTGTGTCACAAGATCCCGTTTGTACACTTGATCTCGGCTTTCAACTAGAAAAATGATCAAGATCAGTTTCACAACTTTTCAGATTATCCTCGTGGCTTGAAGAGTCTTTCTTTGGGAAAGTGTTTTTTTTTTTTTTTTTTTCAGGCTGAATCCATCAAATGTTGATATCTTTCTTATCCCAGAATCCCTTGCGGCAGGTTTCCCAGGATGACGTCAGTCACTGAAACATAAACACAGTTTGATGGCTACGAACTCCGATTTGTTTGTAAAGATTCTGATTTGATCGATTTGGGAAACTGCAGGTTGGAAATGAGTGTAATGTTTTGTTTCAGTTTTTTGGATTATTCTCTGTGTAGATGAGAGACGATTTATGGGAAGTATATGTTAATGATTTTTCTGTTTGAGTAACTTTAAATTGTTTGATGTTGACGGTTTTTTTCTAATTCATTACTAATATGATATTTTCACTTATTTCTATTTTAGGGTAAGTTCATGTGTATTGTATATATTTTTCTTATTATTATTACTTTGTAGTTTGTTAAGCATGTAAATTAGGTGGCATGTAACCTTATAAATTAAAAATAATATTTAAAGCAATACTGTTCCATTTATATTCTAAGTGTAAATCGCCGACGGAGCGGGATTGGGCATATAAAATCTTGGCGAGGGCCATTAAAAATGTTTAAAAAAACAGCTCTTATGTTTGAAAAGAGAGCCTGGTTCAGAGCAGCAGGCATTTGAGATCAAGACAGTTTAAAATGCATTTTAATGCAATGATGATGTAACTCTGACAAAATGTTGCTGGACTGTGATGGATTGCCGATCTGAGACTGAACAGAGATACAAGCAGACAGTCTGGGATCGCCATATGGAAACAATCCAACTCTCAGTCTGTGGCCTCAATCTGCTCTTAGTGGCATTAGAACTTGTCTATTTTACACCCTCCACCCTGATGGAGAATGTATCATGGAATTTGCTCCTCAGAAGATTTCAAAGCATCATGACTGAACCAATGACAATCAGTGTTTAAAGCCACTAATCTAATGGTCCAGACCTCGATGGTAATTTGATTAATTTCATATTGTGTGGGCGCCTTCGAGTCACACTCGACTGACAGGAGCAAAACAAGGACAGAAACACAACAACACAGTAATCAAACATAACAATCAAATACAACAATTACTGCAGAGCAGCAGTGCTGACATTTCAGAGGGACGGAGATGGTGGGCGACAAATTGAATGTTCCTATTCTTGAGTCTCTCTGTTTAAAGGCGACATGTATATTAAAGTATTTGTCTGGCCAGCATCACCAGGATTTAGTGAACTAATTCCAAGTCTTTAGAAAGACTCTGGGACTATTTCTCATCAAGCTGCTTCTGTGAGGTGAGAACTATTCAGGACATAAAGGACCCGTTTACACATATAAATTGAAAACTACGCCATTCTCGATGTTTCTGCTGTTTCCATGGAAACTGACAACATTGTAAAAATGTTCGAACAACTTGAAACTTTTTTGAAATGAAAATGCAAAAAGTATGTGTTTTCACTGGGAATGTTGTCATGTAAACAGGGTCTAAGACTTCACTGTGGTCCAGATGAAACTGTTCAGAGTCCAGATGATGAAGTTGTCAGGGTTTTTAATAAAAATATATTTCGTTTACAAGCATCTCTCAGGACACCCAAGGTCTCTGTACGGGATGAAAATACTGAAAGACTAAAACTTAAGTTAAAACCATTGTAACAATGTTACATAACATTAGGGGGTTACAGTACACGAACATCATTTAACATCAAGCCATGTCCAGGGATTGAAGGCTTCAGACGTTGTCTCAAGGCTGGCACACACCACAGGATTCTTCAAACCTTCATAGATTTACAGACACACACTTGGTGATGACAAAAGACATTCGCACAAGATCTTCTTCTTCTGATCTGGTGGTGTGTGGTATGACTACGGAGCACAACACACACAATCCGATCCTTCAGCAGAGTATCAGGCTCTGCACCATACACTTCTATAAAGCTATACATAGAGGTCTATGCTCTTCACTCTCATTATTGCAAATCTTGCGTCATCAAACATGACTTCAGTGTAAAACACGTTATGTAGATGTAAAACTTGTTGCCACAAATCAACCTCGGGCGGATATTACGACTTCTTTTATCGAGGGAATTTCAGGATTTCCATACTGCGAAGCAGATTCACGTCTTACCTGGATAAATCACCCCGGTACTCTGAATGTCTAAACTGCCCTGGAGCAAAGCATAAAAGCTCCGTCTCCTGACCAATCAGATCTCAAGGATCTAGGATCAGATCTGTCTACTTTTACAATATCCTGACTGTTGCGCGGATTGTCCCGCCCACTTGGAGAACTCAGAGCAGCGGAGCGGAGACTTTAGTCTTTAGGAGTTAATATAACAACACTTTTAACTTAAAAAAATATATCCCAGTCACTGAGGCTTTGAAGGATGTTTTTGTTCCTTTTTTTGACTTGTTAAAAGTCTGTTTACCTCCATGAGAGTAATTTTGGAACGAGGTTAATGATAATGGTCACATCTGATGTAACTGCAGAAACATGAATTCATGGAGCGCTCATCTACTCTACCATCACAGTGATGAATTAATATCCAACATAAAATACATTCACACAAGGGAAACAGCCTCAAAACAACTAGAGGGATTAGTTTCATGGTTGATTGCTTGGTGGGTAGTTTGCTTGTTGGTTTTTTATTTTAGCCATTTAGCTCGTTATTGGCTGTGTTGACTACTAGAAATCTATACTCTTTAGCCATTTATGGTCATAGTTGTCATTCTGTCTAATTTTCATTTTTACCATTTCTATATTTTCTATTTTCTTTACAATTTTTATTTTGGTCATTCCTACTGTTACTTCTTTTAGCAATTTTAACTGCTTTAGTCGTTTCACTATTTACAGCTACTTTTAACAATTTGGGCTTTTATAGTTTTTTGGCCCCTTTTAGCCAGGAGACTCTGTATGATTCCAAAATGTCTCTGTTGGGCAAATCAGTTCAAAATAAGATGAAAAATGTGACTTTGTGAAAACTTGGTAGAGCCGGTGCAGAGCGGCTTTAGAGCCATGTGTGGCTGCAGGTTTTAGATTCCTGCATTTAGACAACAAAAGCTGGATGAAGACACTCTCCCTGACTGCCGTCACTTTGATCGTCGATGGTCCACGAGGTCATTGCATTCCTTTTAAAATACCTTAAAAGTTCTCCTGGACTTGCTTTGTTGACATACAAGGTCTGACAGCAAAGAGAAAGACATCAAATTAGAAAATGAAAAAGCAATCCTCCTTAAACGCTTTGGTTCTCTCCCACTACCTTTTGGAGTAATTACTAAATATACTATTGACTTGCAGCCATCAGATGTTTTTCTCCTTCTACCATCATGAAGTGATATTCCAATTATATGCTCCAGCACTCTGAAAGACACCAACAAATAAAGCCTGAGCCTTTCCTACTCTCAGTGATCGTGATATCATTGTTGAATGGTCACCGCCCGAGAATATAAAAGGAATGATTACATAATATTTAAACTGAATGACTCTAAACATGTTGCATGATGACAACATAATTATTGTGTCAGAGAAGTAAATGTATAGCGTCACATTGAAAGGGAGCGCATGAACTGCAGTGAATTTTTGAAAAGAGAGTCTGGTTGCAGCTGTAATGCTAATCTGAACATAAAGCCGCATGACCGCAGCTCCACATGAGGTTTTATATCCAGTTGTATTTTCACTGGCTCATTTCTTTCAACATTTGTTCAATATAATTACATTTCTGAATTTAACAATGAACTCATAGTGAAGCATTAAACTAGTGAACTTCACTGAGCTCCTCGATGTTTCTATCTGGACGTAATGTGACTGCGTTAAAGAACCGCTGACGTCCGGCACAGCGTAGGAAATGTTCCCAACAGTCCAGCGATCAGCTCCTGCTCCAACAACATGCATCCCTACACTGCATTACGTTATCATGTTATCGGGTTGTTCTTGCATTTTTCTCATTTTAACAAATTGAAAACTCAGAAATTAAAAGTTTGTCCTTTTTCCTAAAGAAAAATTGTGCAAAGTGTCACAGGTGAAGTGTGGACTCACAGGTTGTTAGATAAGTGTCTGTTTATTGGATTTTAAGGGGAAAAGAGGACATGGAAAACAATGAAGGTGAATCAAGGTCGTGCAGGCGAGGGTCAAAAATTGAAAAAGTGAAATCAGAGAGCGTGTTTGCGGACTGTGGGGAAAAAGCAGGAAATCTCAAGCACAAGAGAAACACACAAACTTCACAAGCAAGATTCTAATCATGTGTTGCGCACCCCTTAGCAAACATAAATGCTGTCCAGGCGGGCGTGCATGGTCGATATGTATTTTTCTTTATTCTGCAACAGAACACAGGACCACACCTTAGCCAGCGCACATGCAAAGTTAAACAGAATATATTTTGTGCCAGAACATTCAACAAGTACATTTCTTAACACAACTATTTGCTCTTTCACACTTGGTTAACTAACACACACACTCACGGCTACGTATCCCAGAAAAAACACGTGGCACACCATCGCGGGTTGTTCCTATACATTTATACCGGCTGGTTACTCTCGTCGTTACCACGTAACTCAAAATCCTCCTTCAGCCCTGTACCATTCACATTTTTATCACTCACCTGCAACAGAACACAGGACCACACCCTAGCCAGCGCACATGCTAAGGTCCACAGAATATATTTTGTGAGGACCCTGCAAGACCCGTCCCGGTGCTTTAGCTGCCCAACGTGCCTGTGTATAAATCTGTTGAACAAACCCCGCAGTGCCTGTACATAACCAAGGTACCGTGATGTAAATAATACAACAATATGGGGGTGTCCACTGTTTCACACACAAGTGTGGCCCCAACACATGTGACAAGAGTGGACAGACCACCATGCAGCGCCATTACAAAAGGATTACGCTCAATTTTTAAGAGTCAGTCATAAACCTTGTCAGGCAACAGTTGCGCATTGTTTTCTGGTTTCGTGCTAACTGAAGCATAACAAGATCACTTACAGAATCTAAGAAATAACTAAACTCCCAGCGATCCCTTTAAAACCCACGTTTCACCTTCATTGAACAACTTTCACAAGATCAGACATATGAAATAAAATGCAGCCATACTTGAAGGGATAGAAAACTAAAGCAGAAGAGCCAAATTCTCAATACGTGCTTTTAGATTTCACAATTTCAAAAAGAGCTAACTATTCCCAACATAATATTTAGAGCTCCTTAACACACCAAGCGGAAAAATGATTTCAGATTTCTTTTATTACCACGAAGCAGGAAGAATGAGGGGAATCAGCTTAAAGACAGAAAGACTTTTAAGGTCCAAGGCAAATCAGATGTTAAGTGTGAAAAAAAAAAAAAAATCAGTTTCAGCCGAGAATACAGAGATGCAGCTTTCTTTTTCAGATCTGTTTGTGCATTCACTGTGCTTTGGAATAAATTTATTGTCAGTAATATATACAAAGTATTAAACAAAAATATTCTTGGAGATCCGTTTACAAGAAGGCTTAGTTGGACAATATTAAAATGTTCCTTCCCAGAGAGCTTCAGCGGGGCAAGAACTTTCCTCTGGCAGACATTTTATCCTACCATGTGAGGTTTATTCTGTATTTTCTAAAATAATTCAAACTGACTTGGTAGCTTGTTGATGGACTTTGTGTTTTTAAAATGATGAAAATCCTGAGAGAAGTTGTATTTGTAGCTAAGAAGTCATTGCTGTTCATAAATCCTCTCAGATTCTCTCAAAGAAAGGCTGTGGATGCCTTCCCAATCTGCAGTTTAATACAATTAAACATTAAAAATTCAAATTGATAAGATGATGAATATACAATGAAAAGTTAACCTTCTCACTCATAAGCAACATTAACCTAAGGCTCCTTTACACAACAACATTTCGAGTGAAGACATAATTTCTGTGTTTTGCTTTTAGAAAAGTTTCACATTTAGACAGCAACATTGTTCTACTGAGCATGTGCAGAACTACTGGCTACTACCAACTTGGTGACCTGGACCAGAAGCAGCATTTCAGTCGACTACACAGAGACGTTTTGCATTTTCTCGAGAAAACATTGTATGAACTGTACATCATTGTCTTCGTTGTTTTACTCAAATGCAAGGTGGTATTAAACTGTCACGCAGTTTTCTGCCAATCGTCAGAGCTACAGAGCCACCACACGGCAGTTTGAGTTGAACGTTGAATGTCATTTTATATCCAGACTCAGGCTAGTTTGACATGGTGGAAAACTTTATCCTTTCCGGTCTGACGACACCTTGAATGCCATAAACTACAACATCACACAGACTATAACTGAAGTCTCCCCTCGCTTCACTTGCTAATTCGCTGTTCATTAAAAATATGACCTGCAGTTCCTATTCTTACCACTAGGGCGGAGGGCAGAAATTGATATAGTAGTGATGTAATGGTGAAACTACGATGTTATTACTATTAAACTGGGCTGCATGTGGCCCCAAACTAATAATTCAAGTGTGCATTTTGTCCTTTAAGCCACAGTCTCGTTCAGACTCATCAGTACGTTCCTTTTTCCACTGAAACAGCTTTTTAATTGTATCACTGGACTGAACATGAATCTCCAGAGTTGGACTGTCTCCAGGATCAGGATGCCTTTACCCGATTTTACCTTTTACGAGCGTCACTGCTTGTGTTGAAAAACGTGAAGGATGATCAGCTCTGATAACTTTGAACAAGTTTATATCTTCAACTTTAGAAATTCAATTAGAAAAAAGTCAAATTCACTCAGCATTGTAAACATTTTTTAAAAAAAACAACAAAAACTGATCAACACAGTAACGTATTGTATTTCTTAGACGATATTTGTTTGCAAAAAAGAGTCTCCAGCTAAATATGAAGGCGTAAACTTGTTAAAAGTTATGAGCAGTGGTGATTCTTCACAGTCTGTGGGCAAGAGACAGATAAAACCTGAAGAAGAGTTTCAGAGGAAAAAGGGAGAATCAGTCTATGTGAACCCATTTGATTCAAATGACGTTTTGAATTTGCTCCAGGGATTAATAAATTACTGATCAAATAGTTTGATCCAGATAGTTTGATCAAAACGGCTTGAAAATGTGAATGAGCTGGAACAGCTAAAGCTATAAGAAGCCAAAAGACAAACAAATATCTAAACTTCAAATGGAGCTGTACTTGTTACAGCAACAAAAAGGTATAAATGAAGCAAAATATACAATATACCCTGAAAACACTTGAGAAAACATTTTGAGGAGATTCAATAAGCCAATGATTGAAATACAGATGTAGAAACAACTAAATAAATATGTGAAAAATTACTTAACATCAGCGGGTATGAGATACTAAACCAATGGATTTTCACATGTTGTGCAAACAAGGCCTGAGACTATACCTGTGTGCTCAGCAATGCCCCCTATAGTCTGGTAGAGGTATTGACTGTCTCATGTTTCAGTTCAGATCAGGAAGACTGTTTGAGATTAAAGTAAAGATGTCTCCTCACTGAGAAACCAAATACACACTGAACCCAGTTTCAAGCCACTTTGTGCAGTTTGAGGTGAAGCTCAGACTGAACTGCTTCATCTGGAAACTCTCCACGGTGTCGGGCAGGAAATCCACAAATGTCTAGTGATGTTGTTGGTAAAGCGTTATTTTAGCGATGATAGGAGAGGCTCTGCTCGACGTGCCTCGACTGACATCACCTCCACCTGACCGAAGACACTCTAATGGTCAGAAATCAACTTTCTGTTGTCGTCATTCTGAAAAACTGAGATCATTGTATCACATCCTCATTCCTGCAGTTCATTTCTTTACTTCTCTGGTATTTTGACTGTGCTGCTTTTATTGCTTTTACATTTTTCTGTCGTCATGCTGGTTTGTTGAATTTGGAAACCTTGAGTCAATCAATGGAGCACCACGCAGCACCTGCAGCAATTTATTCCTATTCATAGGTGGATGAAGATTCTTTCTCTTTCTGTGTTTCTGTTTAATGCCTGAAGTCCCTGTGCCAGTCATCTCGTCCCTCATGGACATTCTTCTTTTAGCATGAGGATCTTTTAGTTGGCTGCTCAGAAAATACCTTCCCTCTTTGTTTAGTTGCTGAATAACTTGGTAAATACTGCAGTAAATACTGCACAATATCCCATCAAACACCAAATTTCTGTGAGACTCTGATTAAATACAGATTGAACCGAGTTTATTTATTTTCCCTCTCTTCAAAGTGAGCTGGAACTGTGCTCAGGTTCAAACGAGGGGGAAAAAAGGCGGCGGGAGGAAACGGAGCGGGTGGAGGAGTGTGAACCTTTAGCTCCGTTCGCAGCGCAGCCTGAAAGGCTGCCAATGTGAAAAGGCCCGGCTGTGAAGCCCCCGCCGAGTCGGGCTCGGTCCGGAGGGAACGCCAGCCAATCTCCAGCCGTCTCTCCTACCTGAGAACAGCTGCAGCCTCCATCTGCCGGCTCGTGGCGGAGGCTACCTGAGGGAAGCGCTCCACCCTCCGATTCAGCACACAGCCTGTATTGTTCTGACAGAGAGGGATTTCAGGGTTTGATGAAATCAGTGGGACACCCTCGCTGGATGTCTATAAATATGTGAGTAAGTCTCTTCTGATGAAACACACACACACTGACGCAACCGAGCGCACACACACAATTTCTCTCTAAACGGTCAGCACATTTTCCTGTGATCTTGACCAGGAAAAGGTCAGAATCGGAGCTCACAATTCTTCAGGCTCCTGTGTTGGTCAACAGACGTCACGTTTACAATGAAAGGCGACAACAAAAGTACACACGGGATCCAACATGCTGTTCTAAAACACCTGAAATGTAAACCACAATAAATATAGTTTAATATGCTTCAGTCTCACTGATTTCAGACTATTTTATACTGAGAAGAGTCAGAAAACAGTCTTGTATCAACGCAGAAGAGACAGACTGTTGTGGATGTCGTGGTTGTGTGTGTCAAAGAAAACACAAATGTAATAGGATACTTTTCTATTATTGCAATAGCATTTTCCCAATAATCTAGTATATTATTAAATTAAGAAGATGTACTTAACAAAAAAAAAAAAACCCTTTCAAATTGTAATCCCCAGCCAATATTGTAATAAAACATGTAATATGTCAGCCACTATATTCTAGTGTCTCGGCTGATTTCTCTCAAAACAAAGTCTGGTTGTATTGAATTATTTCAGGCTCCTTCTTTGGCCGGCTGTCCCACTGCTAAACGACCATCTATTAAATATTAACAGCTCTTAACATTCATCCTGTCACATTCACAGACAGACTCACACCCTTTGTGACGGAGTCCCCAGTGCTCTGTGGCCAGAGGCACTTTGACTCAAGGACAGGGTGAAGTGAGGGACGGGGGGAGGCTGTGGCTTCGTCGGTAAAATGGTTGCCCTTCAATCTCAAGGTCATAGGTTTGATTCTCAATCTCTATTGTCCAAGTGTCATTGAGCAAACCACTGAACCTCAAGCTGCTCCCAGCGGATGGACCAAGTGCCTCATGTGTTGCCGACTCATCCATTGTCTGCTTTCTGCCATGCTCGTCTATCGCGGTGGTCCGGGTCTGATTCCCGTCAGGGAGTCGCAGTGAGAGCAGTGGTGACCTTCAGGTTAGAGAATCAGGCTTAGCATCAGGAGGGTACAGGTTCAGATCCCACAATTTATGTGTCACAAATCACAACAGCTTCTCCGAGGGGTTTGGTTCTTGCCTTGGCAAACTTCATCACACAGATGGCAAAACATCACCGAATGAATCTCAAGCATGCTGCATATTTCTTAGTTTTAATAACTTTATTGTAAATGTAGGATTCCAAGCGTAAAGTTGAATTTATTGAACTACTTAATAAATTTGCAGTAATGAATATCTGCATATTTTATAACATTTGGTTAAATAAAAAATGGCACTTTTTGTGGCTTTAAAAAAAAAAAAAAAGGAAGAACATTATCAAACAAAAGCAAGATCAATAAAGAGTAGAATGTATGCAGATGACATTGTGACGATCATCAACAAAGACCTACTGTACAAATAACATCATGGTGTGTTCATCTCCTTCAAGGGTCCTGACAGATAAGAAATCTTCTCCATGGTCATGACTGAAAAAGGCAGATTACCGTTCGTTTTCTTCGAGACTTCAAAGTTGGGACTTCCTGGAAGTTTCAGGGTGCTGCGTGTTGCCATGGTTACACAGGCACAGCTTTCTGCCAGCACAGATCAACTTTCTCCAGAGTTCACGACCAGATGGCGGATTTTAATTTGTGAGATTAAATGTCTGTAATGAATGTTTGCATTAACAGCGGAGCCCCGTTCACGCAGCTTTCACAGCAGCTGTTATCAGCCGACACGCCAAAGGTTGTTCACAGACGATCCGTCAGAGAAACCAGACCACCGGTGTCACCGCTGCTCCGGATACTGGAAATACAGTCATCACACAGAGAATACCAACTCTTATGTTTATAGGCTTTATGTATAAAGCAAAGACAAATAGGATGCCACTTTTCTTGAAACATCAAAGTTAGATGTTAATAGTTCATATCACAAATATGTATAGAACATATTTATAGGATGTTTACTGATCTTTGGGCCCCGTTTACACATTTTCAAGTGTAAACAGAAAACTTCCATCGTGTTTTGGGTGATGCTCGGAGCCTCTAGAAACACAACTTTTTGAAAACGGCTCCCAAGGTGAAACGTTTAAATTTTTTCTCGATGGAAAGGGGAAAACACAACTTTTTGAAAATGCTCAGGCTCTGTCTTCTTGTAGATAGTGGAAACACTTCTTCTAGTCATGGTCACCACGGCCATAGTGACGAGTTGTTCTGCACACGCTCATTAGATGGACAATAACACGGCTCTCTCACACACATGCACGCACACACCCACACACACACAGTTTTCAGAATGTAAGTCAGCTCCATCTCCGTCCTCTGAAGGAAAAAGAAAAAGCTTCATGTCTTTCAGTAGATTGCAGCTCATCAGGGGATGCGGTGACATTACTTACCTAAATGAGTCGCCGCTAATTGCGATGAATTACCCCTGTGTTTGATGCATTAGTGCGGCCTCGGTGCACACAGACGGCTCGGCATTCTGTTCTGCTGACCACCTGGAGGCGTCGCACACAAAGTCAAGTGTGTTTTCACTGCACTGGTGAAACACTCACATAGAACAATTTGTGACTTTATACTTTTACAGTGCATGTGTAGATGAAAAAAAAAAAATATGAATTAACTATTGAACAGGACTTCAATGAAGTAGAGCCTCATCTTCAAACTCTCAGCGTTCTCTCACAAATTTTAGCAGAAGGTGGAAGCTGTTCTCTTCTCAGATCGTTACGAAGAAGATCTAGAGGGCTGTTCTCTGTTAGCTTTTCATTTTACACTGATCCGTCATCATATGATCAATACTGATAATGATAACCATCATTGTTCACACACTGAGAATGTAACTGCACCAGATGACACATTTCTTTCTGTGGCTCTAACCTCAGAAATAACATCTGGTCAGACTAGTGAGTCTGGTGTCAAATTACAAAGAAAATTATCAGGAGATAACCAGTAGCAAAGTACAACCAGTAGGGAGTCTGAGGGGCTTCTCAAATCTCCAGTAGGAAAATACTAGTGGGTGCATGCAAATGCAGAATACAAAATAGGACAGAGCAGATTTTTGTTCTTCAGGAAGTTAAAATCCTTTGAAGTGTGCAATGGAATGCTGGACCTTTTTAATCAATCTGTTGTGGCAAATGTGGTATTTTTTACTGCTGAGTGCTGAACAACCAGAGAAGAACCTGCTGGACAAGCTGGTCAGGAAGTGTGTGTCAGTAATGACGAGGGGGGTGGACACTGTTGATGGACTGGTGGAAAAGAGAATGAGCAACATGATGAAGGCCATTCTCAAGAACAGGAGCCATCTCCTGCACATCACGGTGGCTGCTCAGAGAAACCGCTGCAGTGAGAGACTCCTCTCCGAGTGCCGCAGCACTGAGAGGCTCAGGAGGTCATTTATCCTGGCGGCCATACGACCGCACAACAAACTGCTGTAATATACATTTTATATCACTACTGACTGTAGCTTTTTAACTTTTTTTTTATTTTATTATTATCATTATTATTATTTAGTTTTAAGTCTGTATTGTTGAGAGTGTTTAGGTATGGATGGCACACACTGGATGATGCTGGACATCTGAATTTCCACAATTGGGGATGAATAAAGTATCTATCTATCTATCTATCTATCTATCTATCTATCTATCTATCTATCTATCTATCTATCTATCTATCTATCTATGTAAATAGTTTAGTGGAGATCAAGAACACTTCTTTTTTTGATTTTTGATTGTGGACCATATCTAAAAATACATCCCAGAGTCTTGTAGAAGGTGAATAACATAGAAGTCGTTAGTGATCATGTAAAACAGGAGCCCAAATGTATTGCTGCTCCATTCAAAGGCATATCCTGAAAAATTCTCTTTCCATATGAGATGATCTGAGAGGAAATTCGACATACTATTATTATTAATCGACTACTATTATTGTTAAACTCAATATTTTACCCTATAATTTTGGTACTTGCTGGAATTTCCTTCTGGGATTAATGTATTACTATTGTATTGTGTTGTGTTGTGTTGTATTGTGTTGTGTTGTGTTGTGTTATGTTGTGTTGTGTTGTGTTTTGTTGTATTGTATTCAAGGTGTGCCTACTCTATAGGGACAGAAATTTTAGCTTCAAATAACGAACCAAAATATTACTGTATTTATGTTACTCAAGGTGATTTAAAAATCTCTCTTCTACAGTTGATTGAACAAAAATAACCCAAAAATATGTGGAAATGAATAAAGATACAAATTAAATGATAAAGGAATATATAAAAAGCTTTTTCAGCTTGTTGGCAGATTATACTCTATACAGTGCTGCTCCTATGTCTCGTCCCTCCATGAGTCTATTTAAATATATGATTAAAAAAAATGAAGAATGGACATTTGAATGCCTTTTTAAATTCAGTTTAATTTAATTTGTATAGCTCAAAGGTGGAGACTTCCTGCAGAACCAGACTCAGGTTGAGACTTCCAGTAACCCTCCCTGGACGTCCCAGATAGAATGTCTAAAGAAGACCTTCAAATCTACCTGAAAACATATTTAAAAAAAAAAAAGAAGAAGCAAAGACTGAAGATTACAGTTCCGACCTGGATTAAAATGTGTTTTCACAATGATGCACAAACCTCCTTCCTTAGAATAATAAATGCAGAGAATCCTCACCTGAGGTGGCAGACACACCTGTTCAATATGTGAGTGAGTCAGTCCTGCAGCAGGAGCCTCGGCGGGAGCTTTTCCCCTCATATGAAACAGCTCTGCGTTTCCACCCGTCACTTTATTTCCCCACATATCCCTTCCCACAACAACAAGTTAATAAATGTGCTGCTGCTGCTTCTGCTGTGCATGCATCAAACCGCCGTGACAGGGACTCCTGTACTCCTGTGTTGACGCTGCTTCGTGCTTTTTAGTTGCATGGTGTTGTTAAAATGTGTACATGCAAAGCAAAATAAAAAATACTTTATAGGATTTGTGAAAGGAATATATGGTGGAGTCATCGTGTTGGTTTTGAATAAAAGATGGGACAGTTTTCAAATAAAGTGTAGATTTATTACAGCACAGCGCTCTCGCTCAAATTCCAAATGTTTTTCACATTCCCACTCGTGAAAACTACAAAGTCGTGTGTCCTTGCTGGTGACAGCACAACCTCCACTCCCAATCGGCCTTCCAATGACAGCAGGGACTCATCGATTGTTAATTGTTTAATAGCGCAGACAGCGGGGGAGGTTGACAACAACAACATGATGGATAAAGAAACGATAACCAGCCCAGGAGGGTTAAGGTTAGAAGAGACGCAGCTTCCTGCCTCTGAGTCACAGGAAGAAGCTCCAGGAGGAGAAATGTCACCAGGCTGTAAACAGCAGCTCAGGAAGAGAAGCCACTGGAACAGTGAAGGTGCTCAGCTGCTTCTTTTCTTTGTCTGGTAAAATACAACAAACAAATGGTTTTTATATTGATTCAGAGATGAAATTGGAGCTTTGGGCAGTGGTGGCAGAGAGCAGTGGTTCCCAACATGTTCTTTGAGGGACCAAAAATGTTTTCCATGGTAAACATAGATGAATAGTTATTAGTGTAGGAAGCTGGTTGGACAGGGAGATCTGTGCTGCTTCAGTCTGTGCTGCCACTCTGAACCCATGAAGACTCAAGGATTCACCTGATTCTGTACATTGTGCCAGTGAGCAGCTCTGAAGTCTCCCATGTGGTCTAGCGGTTAGGATTCCTGGTTTTCACCCAGGCGGCCCGGGTTCAACTCCCGGTATGGGAACATTCCTTTGTCATCTCACTTTCATACCCTCAACTGAATCTATTCTTAGCCTGTATGTTTTATAGCTCAATTATTTCTTTTGCCTGTACATATCTAATGTGTGAAATTCTATTTTCAAATGTAGGTAGGAGAGAGAAATACAATTTCAGTTCTCTAGATATGGAAACTTGGCACAGAACCAAAAATAAAGAACACTTTAAACTGAAAAATAATTGCACAAATGAATGTCATGCATGATCAGGAGGATTTAAACTAGGGTTTTGTGTACTTTAGACTTCATTTACACAAGAAAGATCCGCTGGAAATTTTTTCATTCCTCAGTTTTTCGTTCCACTAGGCAGAACACAAATCGTATTTTAAAGTAAATAAATAAAAGTTGTGAGGTCCCACATGAGGAAATGCCTCTCACTACGCTCTCGGTAGCATTTTTTTAGGTTGTCCTCGAGCACATGGATGTCAGTCACATTGTAGCTGAGCCCAGTATCATCTTGAGAGGGCTAGACTGGTCAAATAACCACTGGCCACAATAACCTTTAATTGTAATGTTTTTGAAGAATTTCTTTGTCGGAAATGTCTATATTTAACCAAACCCAAACGATTCCTACAGAAATCTACTGAAAATTCAACAGAATTTTAAAGAAACCATCTGGTGCAAAATACATTGAAATGTCCAAAAAACTTCTCCCCTAGCTGTTGCATTCTATGTGTTTTTACAAACTTCCCCCTGACAGCAGGGATTTCAGACTAGTTTGATATCAACCAGGTAGCTCGTTTTCATGGCAGCATTACTGAAATCTCAGCTCAGGTCTCAGTGTTGTGTTGTGTCACTACTCATAAGAAATCTGTTTACAAAATCTGTATTTTCTATCAAACACTAGCAATTTGCTTGGTAGTTTGGTGACCGGACTGCAGCCTCTTGGAGACCTGTTCTGGGCCTCGGGCTTCATGTTTGACACCCCTGGTCCAGAAGCAAAGGTCCCATGCAACGTGTTCGTACGACACTGAGTGTCACCGCCTTTCCCAAGAAGAGTTGCAAAATCAAACCTTCTCCACTGGGACTGGAAGGTGAAAGAGGGGCGCTGGAGCAGGGCGTGGCAATAACCTGGGACACAGCCAGAAAAAAAACCTAGTTTCATCCCAGTGTGTTACAATACTTCACATCTGAGTGTGTGAGGTGCAGTGTTACAAAAGCAGCCACCACACAGAAGGATATAAAGTTAGTAAAACACACGGTGCTGGAGAGAGCTTCACTTTTTAATCTATCGTCCTACTCTGCGCTCTCTGGCACCGACTTCACTCTGTTCCATTAATTTTTAAAAAACTGCTCCCAACCCTTTGTGTCCCATTTATGAGTGTACAGGTTAATTTGCCCTCTCTCCTTTACACATCGGTCCTGAGCTGATCATTTTTTGTGTCACAAGATGCAGTGAACCTTTGACTTCAATTTCCTGCTGCTGGCAGACGTAAATGAGAGGAATGCTTCAGAGGCGAGTGGGACTCCCGGACCTCCGCCGTGGAGGCTGGGAGAGGAGCTGAGGGAGGCTGTGCTCGTCACTGAAGGATGACCTCCTCAACAATTGTTCTCCAGCTTGGGGTTTGGGACCTGACCATTTGGACGGCTTCACCTTTTCAGCAGAAAACAAGATGCATGCCTAAAGACAGGCCGAGCTGTGGAGACAAATTCATCAAACAAAAAACAATCTGCTAGATAAAAGTACATATAATTACGAAACTGGAGATAAAATGAACTCTTATGATCAGAATCCAAATGCCTCTTCACCCTGTAGTTTTACCAAAAATGACATCTGATAGTCCGGATAGTAAAGAACAAGGTGTGTGGTAACAGGAAAAAAGGTCAGAAATGAAGAGGAAATCTTTTTAATCAAGTCACCAAGCTGTTGTTACTACAATGTTACTAAAACTGAATTGTGTATGATTTTTTATCAGAGTTATTTGTATAGTTTTTTGGGGGAATGTAGTATCTTTTCACAACTATTGAGGGTTTGAAATACAAGAAAATGTTCGATTTACATTTTAAAGAGAGCTCTGGAAAGGATTAAACAACAATAGAAAAGTCCTGTTGTGCATTTCCACCTGATATTTACCTCATTTTTCCTGAGAGAGTATCCGTGCTCCAGGTTCCTCCTTCTGTTTTGTTGGATATTATGTTCTGTGGCCTTTACTAAGCTTAATTTTCCCTCCTCTCTGCGTGCCTCTTTTAGCTTGGCCAGCGGCCCAAAGTGGCTTGTAATCCCTGATCTCTGAGGTTCAGTGAATTACCACACTCCTAAAAACAGCCGACTCAATAACCAGGAGATTATCAGGACTTCTGACGATGTCAGCACGG
>OMNM01061212.1:0-23837 GCA_900302745.1 Parablennius parvicornis | reverse complement strand
AGGAAGCCTGTCAAAGCAGCGACATCAAACTTCAATCAATTGGAGCAAATTGTAAACACTGGAGGTCACAAGCAGAGATGGGTCTGAGACAGACCCCATGCAGCTTTGTTTAATATACCGATGATCTCAAGTAGCCGGAAGTGTGGTCAAAAGCCTATCAGTAAGAACAAACATACAGATACATTATCTAATCTGACAACAATTGTATGTCAGCCTCAGTGTGAACCCAGTGGTATTTATAACACACTACATTTTGGCTTACTTAATGTTAAGTCTCTATCAGGTAAGTCACTATTAATTAATGATCTTATTATTGAGGAAAAAATGTATTTCATGTTTTTGACAGAGACATGGCTGAACGAAGACATACAACACATACAAGTGCAAACACCTGTCGTATGGAAAGTTTGACTCTTTGGAACATGTTGCGCTTCAGGTGAACTCTTCCTGTCGGGCAGTAACCATCTGTTACTGCCCGACAGTAACAGATGGTTACTGTCTGTTACTGTCTAATCTGCTTCTTTTCTGTTCAGATACCAATTTTGTACTTGGAAATGCTCAAATCGTGGACTGGCCGATTGTCTACAGTAACGATGGCTTTTGCAAACTGTCAGGATACCATCGAGCTGAGGTTATGCAGAAGAGCAGCACGTGCAGGTACATCACACAGCACCATAACACTGGTTAGGTACTGCTATGTTTGGTTTCGGTGCTGACTCAGTTTTCTCTTCAGCTTCATGTATGGAGAGCTGACAGACAAGGAGACTAGCGACAAAGTTCAACAGACCTTTGAGAATTACGAGATGAACTCTTTTGAGATTCTGATGTACAAGAAGAACCGTGAGTACTTGAATGTGCTACTTATTATTACTGAAAGGTTTGTACAATGTTCTTCTTTGAATATTCTGTAGTATACGTGAATAAAACTTGAGGTCTCCTGATCAAATGAAATGTCAGTCAGTGAACAGATGATGTGGCCACTCCACTTTGAATTTACTCTTTCATTCCAGAATCTTTGCAATTTGGTTCTGCATATTTGTTAACTTCAGATTGACTCTGCTTTTCTAAGAAAGCCCCGGTGTATGTCTGTATATCGTTTCAATGTTCTCTCTGAGCACATGGAATAGCTTGCAGTCAAGGACATTCTTGTTATGTCAGACTGAGGAGCACTCAGGAGTAAATGTTCGTGATTTTTTCTCTGTGTTGGGAGTATTCAACCAAACTCAGTGCAAACTCATCGTGGACAAGAAAGTTCGAAGATCAATCAATCAATCAAGCAACTTTTATTTGTAAAGCGCTTAATCATATCAGCAGACATTTCAAAGTGCTTTAACACAAGAGAAGAAACAGAACCCATCTGAAACCCTCCAAAGCAGAAGCAAATTGCCACAGTGGCCAGGAAAAACTCCCTCATGAGGAGAAAATTGTCAAAAACTTCAAATTCAGGAAGAAACCGTGGGACGGACCCAAGACTCTGGAAGTGCGGCCATCCCTCTTGACCGGTTGGGTAAAATAACAAGAGATAAGACAGGAAGAGGAGAAAGAGAAAAGAGAGAGAGAGAGGTAGAGAGTGGCAGACAGGTCATAGAGTCGACATGAGACTCTGACAAGATCAATTATATGTTCTTGAATATTGGCCTGAGTGAAGTCGACGAGCCTTGTGAAAGGAAATGAAAATTTCCAATGAAGTATAGATCCAAAAGGTCACTGACATTTTCACATCTTGGCCGATATTTTGTGACAGCTTTGCCTTTCTGCTTGTCATAAAAGTTTCCAAGTAAAATCAAAAAAAATTTACGGCATTACACTATTGATACATTTCCCAACTGTAAATTCAACATTCAGCTGATTTAATCTCTTCTCAGATATTTCGTAGAACTCACCAAAGCAGGTTAGAAGAAACATCCTATTGATGGACTACTGTGCGGCTTCCTTCAAGCCCGAGATTTGTGAGCATCCTCAAGACTGATTATTTCAGCAGCGTACTCCTTTGGACATTGTCCTGTCTGAGTCACTTAGTGAAACTAACGTGTGATTATAATATACAGCTGGACCGCAGCCGTATATTATGATCGCCCTTGGAATGGGTGTCCATCAACAAATATATGTCAACAGCTTAACCCTTTCATTGAGGAGCAGCAATCCACCATTCGTTCACTTAGACTTGTGCTGTTATTCATTGTTCATCTCATTGAACCGCTCAAACTTTATTCTGACACATTTATTAGGTTTTCTGCAAGGTTCTACATGAAATTCCCTTCAATTTTATGCATAGCGAAATACAACTAATTTCACATCACTTTTAAAGAGAAAACCCAACAGTTCCACACGTGGAAGCTTAAGTGACCAATTCCCCTTTTGAACAGGAAAAAATCTGCAGGGGCTCAGAGGTGGAGAATTTCTGCTATTCTAGTAGGGGTAAGGAGATAGAAGGAGAGAACAAGTGAGGGCAGACAAACAAGACAGCAGAGATCCAAGTGTGTCTGCTTTAGTCTGCAGTGTCTTCAACTTATCATTTCTACCCAAAGCAGGGTGAAAGTTCTCATGCCCCAGGTTTTTCATGCCTATTGCTCTTTAGTGAATAATTCCAAAAGATAATTATTGCAGACTGCAATCTTGTTTTTGTTTCAATTTATAGGCCAAGCCCTAAGAAAATACAAAGCAAGTCTACCTCTCAAACTAAGGGGGAAAACAATAGTACCTTCGTGGAATGAACTATTTAATCACATCTCACTCTTTTAGTAAGACCCAAAGCCAATGTTGCCTATTCATTTTATGTTAAGACCTGGACACTCTCTCCCCGTGATATGTGACTTAAAGCCATTTCATACTTTCCGTGTGTAAGTGGAGTCTGTGTTGGTCCGTGTGACATGAATATCGTCATCCACCCTACCCTGTGCGCAAGGATCCCTGTGGACCTCTCTACTGTCAACCCAACACAACGATTGCACATCAGCCAGAGCAACAAGCGCCAACAACGACAATGGCTGTCTACTGGAAGATTGCTGGTGCATTGGTTGGACTGAGTAGCACCACCAAATATTCAGAGTGTGGTAAGGGGGTGTTGAAAGTGGTGAAGTGAAGTGAAGACTTCCTGTAGCAACTCAAAAGCAGAGGAGATGAACAGGACGGGTACCTGTTTTCAATGGTGGCGTCTTTCAGCCCATGGTACTCTATGCAGGGGCGAAGTGTCTTGTCCTTCAATGACAGCTAGATGATGCTAGCAGTGGATTTCATTGTTTGGCAGATTATTTCTGTGATTTCTTCTACTGTTGGTGCTGCAGGAATGCCAGTGTGGTTTTTCGTCAAGATTGCTCCAATCAGGAATGAGCAGGACAAAGTGGTGTTGTTTCTCTGCACCTTTAGTGATATCACCGCCTTCAAGCAGCCAATTGAGGACGACTCCTCCAAAGGTGAGTCTTGTTCCGAGCTGTTTACCTGTGACTTAATGCAGGTGATTTGAACCAAACAAAGCTGTCGTCATTTCTATAAGACAGTTGTAAGAAATGAAATTAGGCAGTTGAAAATGTACATTCTCCTTTGATATCGTCACTGATCTGCATTCAGCATTTTGCTGAATCGATTATTGTTGAGATTTCATGCAAATATGCCTCTCAGTGACAGTGACAAGTGTTTTATGCAAAACATGTTCCGAGCCCTCCTGGATCACCTTCTATAGAACATGAACACACCACAGCAGGGACAGAAGTGACAAAGCAGTGGAAGTAAAACCAAAAATATATTTTATCATAGTCTTTTTTTAATGTTATATTTTCCTCCAGTTCCAAACACACAGAGAAACCCCTTAACGTGTTGACATGTTGAGTTTCTAGGAGAGAAAATTACTTGATTTTTCTTCAGAATCTTGGGGTGATGGCATTGATGTGAGGTATAAACATTATAAAAAGTGGAAAATGTAGGGTTGAGATACAAGAGACTCAAAACTAAAATATTCTGGAGGAAATTATTACCTGTCTCAACCAAATCCTGTCTAGCTGTGTCAGGGCTCTAAAAAATCTTTTCACTGAATTTCAGATCCAGGGACATATTAAAAAGAACCACACTTTGTTTACTTCTGGCTGAAAAAAGCCCTTCTGTGTATTTTTGTGCATTATCAGATCATTTTAGTGGATAAAGGTGCAGAGTGCTTGAATTGTGAAGTGAGATAAGAGGTCAGTCAAATGTCAAAATGATGAAAATAGTTCCTGTTCTTGTTCTAAAAGTCAACCATGATATACTTATCGTGTACGAGTGGAGATGGCTGGGTTTTGTCATGTTGCCTCTGATTTCTCTCTTTGCCAGGATGGGGTAAATTTGCACGTCTGACTCGTGCATTGACCAGTTCTCGAGGAGTTCTTCAGCAGCTCACTCCAACAGTCCAGAAAGGCGAGAACGTCCACAAACATTCACGGTTAGCTGAGGTGAGAGGTCATCTCTTATGTCCAGTTCTTTCACTCACCATAAAGACGTGAACAAACTTGGCAAAGCAAAGTTTGAAAATGCAAGCTGAAGCAGCACCAGTCCACCAAAAACCCAGTGATGGTGTGTAAACCCAAAGAGTTTATATTTGGGGAAAAGAAACTCATCATAACACAATATAACAAATAAATTCTATTTCACATATAGGATGTTAGGAGGTTCCTTCAACTTTTTTGTAATTGTACTGGGAGGTGCGGGGTGGGGTCACCTGGGTTTGTATAATGAGGACACGGGACACGGTGGACTCTTGCAGGACAAACGTGTTTAGTTCTCTAAACAGGAAGTAGTACAACTCCATGCATTCTGGGACATGTAGTCCAAATACACCTACTGCTACACCCCATCTTTTAGCTGAAGACATGCTAGTATGTTTCACAGCTTAAACATTAAAGTGCTGCATACTTTTCAAAACAAACATTTTATCATTTCTTTGTGTTTCTTTTTCTTAACATTCAAAGACTTTTTTTTCCTCGAACACATGCAAAACAAGAGCAATCAGAGATTTCTGATGTCCACCAACGTTAACGTGGACACAGAAGGAAAGACATATTATCCGCATTGTAATTCTAATTACCTCCACCAAGAAGATTATGTTTTTGCGAGTGTTTTTTTTTTTCTGTCTGTCTGTTAGCAGGATTACGCAAAAACTGATGGGATCTTTGATATTTGATATTGAGAGTGATCAGGATAAACCTGGATAGAAAAAAATATCAAAGATCCTGTTTTTCCCCTTTACTTATCATTGAGCCGTTTTCTAAAAATCATATCTCTGGGAGATCATATCTGATTAACTTATAAAAATTCTGTGATCTGTAGGATGGCCATATCTAGTAGGGTACAAAATTTCATCGAGATCCAGAATAAGGGCAGGAAAAATTCCAGAATTTAACATTGGAAACCAAATTTATTAATTTATCAATCAATCAGCATTTATTTGTATAGCGCTTAGTCATATCAGTAGACATTTCAAAGTGCTTTAAAACAAGAGAAGACACAGAACCAACTGAACCCCTCCAAGCAGAAACATATTGCCACAGTGGCCAGGAAAAACTCCCTCATGAGGAGAAAATTGTCAAAAACTCCAAATTCAGGAAGAAACCGTGGGACGGACCAAAGTCTCTGGAAGGGCGGCCGTCCGTCTTGACCGGTTGGGTGAAATAACAAGAGATAGGACAGGAAGAGAAGAAATAGAAAAGAGAGAGAGAGAGGTAGAGTGGCAGACAGGTCAATAGAGGTAAGCATGATATATAACGATGTCCCTTACACACACACACCCACACACACACACACTCAGACCTGCGGCTCATCAGTGTTTGCCTCTGCTTGTAGGTGATGTACTTCAGCTCTCTGTTCCCGTATGTGGTGCTGATCTGCTTCTTGGTCCGGGCTCTGATCCTGAAGGGGTCCGTGGATGGGATTCGACACATGTTCACCCCCAAGGTAAAGCACTGAGGATTTGAAGTATTTACTTGTCAATAAATTAGAAATCAGACCATATCTGATTCCGACTTTTAGTGTTTATCCTACCTTATGATACATTAAATTTTTTTGAACAATTTCTATTTATTTTCAAATTTAACAAAACAATATAAACTCAGAACCTTTGCATCAATTTCTTAATAATGTTTCAATATCGTAGCTAGATCAAACCAAAATTAATTTGTTCGTCTCATCGAGACCTTAAAATCGCGTGCGATACCCCTGACCTTAATTCAACAGGAAGCCTGCAATTTAACTTTCAAAATAAGGTTTTCGCCCTAAAAAGGCCCTCACGCAAACGCCATCTCCTCTGAGGATGAATATATTGCCGTCTTCAAAACACAATGAAATGGCAAAGCAGACCCTTCTGCTGAAATCCTCTCGACAAATTTTTACATACTAGCACGGTTTCCGTTTTATCGGATGTCAAAGTTCAGAACGCCGAATCCCCCCGCCTGCCTCCTTTCATTCGATTATATTGGGAAATCGAGATTTCTCCTCAAAAAAAGCAGTGATCGAACACCTCGAAAAAGCACTGACTCTCATTGAGAAAGTGAGCAGATCAGCCGCACGACAAGAACCTGCCGAACAAGACGATGTAACACATGTGGGGAAAATTCTCTAAAACATGACCGTTTTGATGAGCAGGAGCAATGGTGTCATTTTGTTTGGTCCCGCGATTCCAAGCGAAATTTAACATGAGAGTCAGATTAAGCAAAATCATGCGTCTGCGTCAAACTGAGCCTCCTGGTGTCTGAGGTTTACGTCTGACTGCTTCCAAACCCACACAGACTGAAAGACAACGTTTCCTGTCAAAATATATTTTTATGAAAAACTTTGCCCAAAAACTGTGGATTCTGTGGAGTTGTTTCCAAAATATGTCGATAAAAATCGTCCTCTTCCCCGCTCTGATGGACACAGCTGCAATTAGTGATTTCATCAGTGTTGCATCATTCTCACGCAGGATTATGTAATACCATGTCATTCACACTGTGACCACTTAACCTGCATTTCTTGACTTTCCAAATAAAAGCCCCAAACTCCTTCAAAATAAAAGTATTTGTTTATTAAATGGATATTGAGTGTTTAGCTATGCTAGGGGTGCGATAGCTTTCAAAATAAAAAAAGAACAAATATTTTCAAAATAAAAGTTTCTTGAAAACTACACCGAAAACCTGGAAAATTGATATTTAGGGATTAGCTAGATTACAGTTTAGTTGGCTTTTAAAGTAAAAGCGCCCCACAATATTCAAAATAAAAGCCATGAAAAGTTTTTGTTCAAACCTTCAAAAATGTTAATTTTTATTAATATTTACATCGGCCAGAAGTCATGATTGGGCCGACCCCGACGGGCCAGAGCCCGAGGTCCCCACTAACGCTGCTTGCAGCTTTAATTTCATTTAGATCTGTTTCCCATCTGCATTGAAGAGAGTCTAAATTATCCACATTAGATGTATTTAATAAGATGTATATTCTACTTATTTGTTTTATGTTGACCTCACATTTGAAAATTGTTTCTCGTAGAGTTTCAGGGGGGCGTAATGGTAATTGAGCAAAGTTAGAGGCCACAAAATCTCTGGTTTGTAGATACTTGAAGAAATGGGACTTGGGTGGAAAGTTCTGTGATAGTTTTTCAAATGAGGCAAACCTGTTCTCAATATAGAGGTTAGATATTGCTCCTATACTTCTTCTTGACCAGATATCAAAAGCCTCATGCCTCATTGATGGGGCAAAAAAATGGTTTCTTGATATTAGTGCTAGACATGAAAGGTCAATGAGGTCAAAAGATCGCCAAAACTGATACCAGATTTTGAGCAAATGATTTTGAACATAATATCGCTACTGATGAGGTAGACCCCATGGATGTTTTTTCTGGCACTGTCTGGCCATTGACATCAATGTCATCATTCCTCAGCCAATACAACACTGCCCTTATATTGGCAGCCCAGTAGTAATACATAACATTTGGAAGTGCCATACCTCCAGTTGAGCGTGGCCTCTGTAATATATTCATGTTGATTCATGGTGGTTTTTTATGCCATATGAAGGATGATATGTTTAAATTGTGGAAGAAAGACTTTGTCAGTCAATAATAACATGTCATTTTCATAAAGGGAGACTTTATGATCTGAACTTGCCTGATGAATGCTGTTGATAGAAGGACTCTGTCTCAGGGCTAATGCAATCAAGAGGATTTTTTTTCCTGTTTTAAGGAGCAAAGAAATAAATGCTTGGTGCATGGTTGGAGGTAAGGACTTTGAGGCAAAACATTCTTCAAATACCAATATCAGTACCTGTGAAATTTGATTTGAGAATTGCTTAAAAAACTCATTTGGGAAGCCATCTAGCCCTGGGGCTTTCCCACTTTGCATACCACTAATTGCTGAGGCTATCTCCATGGCTAAAAAATCTTTTTCTAATTCAATAAATAGTTCTGGATCTACACGAGGCATATTCAGAGATGTAAAGAAGTCATTCAAGGCAAAGGAATTGGCAGATGACTCTGAAGTATATAATGATTGATAGAAACTTTTAAAACATGAATTATTTTTTTCATTGTCTGTGTGTTTTAGACCACATTCATCAGTAATTGCAGGGATGGTTTGGTTAGCAGTTCTGTGGCAAAGCTGATGCGCAAACATTCCAGCCTTTTCCCCATGTTCATAGTGTGTATGTTTAGTTTTGGAAGTAAGATATTCAGCCTGCCTTGAACTCCATGTGTAATGACAGATGTTTTTGATAGTGTCTGCCATGGGAGACTGGCTGTGGAGTCTGTCCAGTTCTAATATTTCATCTGTTAATTTTTTAAGAGAGTTCAGTGTTTAGTCTTTTTTTATTTGTGCAGTATGATATTATTTGGCCCCTTAAATATGCCTTTAATGATTCCCATTCAAGACATTCCAGGCATTTGATTCATGTCGAGAAACATTTTCATTTCAGATGATATAAAAGTGATGAAGTCTCCACAGACGACATGTGATTTGTGTATTCGGAATCTGCATTTTCATAACTACTGAGCTGTGATCTTAGATAACTATGGCTCTATATTTGCAATCTTCTATGTTATGAAGGATCCTTTTGTCTACAAAGAAGTAGTCAATATGTGAATATGTCTTCTGAACAGAGGAAAAGTAGGAATATGTTCTGGTTGTGAGATTGTGAAATCGGCAGACATCTGCAATGCCATAGTTTTTAAGAAGTTTAGAATAGAGTGAGCTGATTTTGACAGGGATGCCCTCTTAGAAACACTCCGATCTAAACAGGAAGAAAGCATGCAGTTAGTGTCACCACCAAGTCATATCTGGTAAGCTCAAGGAAAGGTTTGTCAAGAATTTTGGATCATCCCAGTTTGGGGCATAAATGCATATTAAGAAAACTGGAATTGTGTACAGTTGTCCCACAACAATGGGAGATGTATCTTTGTGGACATCTTACATTGTGAATTAAGTGGTTTTATTAATTAAAATAGAAACACCTTGAGTCTTTGAGTGGAAATTGGATTGGTACACTTGACTAGCCCATCCTCTTAAGAAGGACTATCTCCTGAGCTTATGGCTATGTCTGTATTGAGTTGTTTTTGGTGTGAAAGGATTATTTTTATCTTAACTGGATGATTACACCAAGATGATGACAAAGTGATTACAACATCCCTTGAACAAAAATCCACACATATAGCTCAATGCTTCGCCCCAAACCTTCCAAGTAGAATATGAACAGCAAGAATCAACATAACAAAGTTTGTAGTATTATATTCTACAATGTATCACAGTCATAATTATAAAAGAAAATACTGAACAACTAAACAGAATTAGTATGGTCGCCCTTACCAAGCATAGAATAAACCATAAATATTTATAGGCGTGCAACAACGATATTATCAAACTTGTAATTACATAGAAACAATACACCAATGAAAATATTTTGTTACATTTCCTTTTAGGAAAAAAAGGAAAAACAGAGAAGTGATACATGCGTAAAATGAATAACGTTTCAGGAATTAGACTCACTCTGTAGAACAAACAAGTCAGTACAGGCACTCATAAATAAACAGGGACGCTGTCCAGCTTCCATACCTGGAATTATGCTCGTCTTAACATACGTCATAGCTTTGCTCAGGTCCGTAAACTCCACGGCTTCTCCTTTGTAAGTGATTCTGAGGCGGGCTGGAAACATTATTCCGTACTGGACTCCCTGTCGGTTGCGGACAGCTTTCTCACCTCAGTGAACGCAGCCTGAGCCTTGGCCACTGCAAGGGTGTAGTCGGGAAAGATGTTGTTGATCAGTTCTTCTTTAAAACGTAATGGTCTGCGGGTGCAAGCGCGGCGCAGGAACTCGGCGCAGTCTTGGTTGTAGTGAAGTTTAGCGATGATGGCGCGTGGTTTTCCATCCGATCTCGGCGGCCCCCAGGGTCTGGTGTGAGCGGTCGACAAGCGGCTCTTTGTCCAGCTGCAGCACCTCCGTTAGCAGTTTCAATACCGTCGCTGTGGCGCTGGAGTCGGGTGTTTCGGGGATGCCCATGATTCTTATATTGCACCTTGTCATTCTTCCTTCGATGTCCTCACACTTATCTCGAAGTTTTGCCATCTCTATCTTCATATGGCTACTTCCTCCGAACATGTTGAGATCCCCCCTTCGACCTCTCTGATGTTCATGTTCAGCTGGTCGATCTCGGATTTCAGTGCAGCGGTATTGTTAATTATCTCCACTTTCACTGCTTTCAGCTCACACTTAAGAAAGTCTAAATCTTCAGCAAGGGCATTTTTCAGCTCTCCCTTTTTCACCGCTGAAATATCTGCTTTGAGTGAGAGAAGGATTTCTGACTTTAAGCTTGCTACGTCCATCTCTCCGGTATCCGCTGGAGGTGGGGTCTTCTCACCTGGACTCTTGCTGGGCCTCGTTCTGGCCGGGCCAGTATACTTTTATTTCCGCAAATTTGTCGTCATTTGTCCGTTCCCACTAAAGTAGTCTTCTTTGGAGTTATATTAACAAAGTTGTAGTTGCTGTATACACAGAGATACTTATTAAATATTGCTTTTAGTCGAGGTTCAATGCGAGCTCAAGCTACACAAAGCTTACTCCATTGCGGTCAAGCCATGCACGATACAGTACATTTGAGAGAAAAACTATTCTGGACATGCAAAGTGTGATTGAGTATTACTATAGTTACTCCACAGTGATCACATGTGTAAGAAATGTAGGCTATTGTTTCCTCTACTCTGAACTGATAAAATCCACAAAATATTCTGATTGGCTGCTTCTTCAGCAGCAGCCAGCCAATCACACCTCCTACTGCAGATTTCTGGTTACCGTGGAAACAAGAGCTGCCGAGCTATTTTTGTCAGTAAACATGCCTTGTTCAGGCAACGTGAGTCTGCATCTCTCTGGTCTTCCTGCTGGCAGCTTACCACATCGCCGGTCCATTAGACCACTGCTGCTGTCTGCGGAATGACCTGCTGGTACTGAAGCTTCAAACCCGCCCATATTGGCAAGAATCCTGCTGTCATGTGATAAGATGGCACAATGACAGACAATCAGATATCAGAAACCTTATATTGCCAAGTACTATTAAAAAGTACATAAAAAGTCAGTGATGGCAGTGTTGAAGTGCAACATCATCTTTGCAGGGAGGTAAAACTCTTCAGCTGCCCGAGGAAGTGCAGGCTCTGTTGAGCCTTCTTGGTTAAAGTCCCAAAGAACAATAACCAAGGCATCTGCTTTTGACGCTTCCACACACAGCACTATGGCTTGCAGTGGTATATAAATATCAATGAGAATAAATGAATAGAAGACTTTACAGCTGATGGTGAAGTGCTCCAGGTCCGGGGAACAGTGCTGGGACATTACCGTTACACCCGTGCACCTGCCAGAGTTGATGGAGAAGCAGATTCCATTGCCCTTTATTTTGCCGGAAAGCTGTGTGTGTCTGCCCTCTCTGTAGAGTTGGAAACCTCTCAGCTGTAACGTGGAGTCTGGTTTAAGTTCACACAGACACATTTCTGGGAAGCACAACACACAGGAGGTCAAAAGTCTCTGTTCTTGTTCACCAGCAAGTTCAGTTCATCCAATTTGTAGCAAAGTGAGTGATCGTTAACAAGATACTGGGAAGTGGCAGAGACGCACGTGCATACCTGACCGCTTCCCTTTTCTCCTTTGGCCAAGGAGGCTTTGTTATGAGCCTCCTTGGTCAAAATGGTAAGTAAATCCACGGTGGTAGTCAGCAAGGATGGAAATAAGTCCACTGGGGTAGTAGCTCTTTTGTGGAGTGGGAGCCACTGGGAGTGTTGCAGAAACCTGAATTACACAAACAAATGATATGGTGCAAGAAAACACAGAGGTGGCCCTGGCCGTGTCATCGGAATCGTGTCAGATTTAGAGGGAAACTGGCATCTAAGGCTCAAATATCACAATAAAAATACAAATGTTTGGAACATTAAAACATGTTTTGAATATTTTAAATAAATCCATATTATTAGATCAAGTCACTTACAGTAATGCTGAAGATTGTGCTCTCATCCAGGACACATAATACATAATAAACGTTACTGATGTGAATTCAGTATAATTTATTCATATAGCACCAAATACAACAGTCATCTTAATGCACTCTTATAGAGAAAACCAACAATGCCAGGTCAGCAACCACTTGCTCCTAGTGGAGTTCACACTTCCATCCTGAGGCCGTGACTGAGCTGGCCTCTGTGTCCAATCACAGAGGCCAGCTCTAGATTGTGATGACAATCATATTTCACTTCTTCATATGACAACAGGATGGAGGTCAGAAGCTCAAAATCAAAAAACATGACTGAAAACAAAGTGAACAAACTGAAACTCTGAGGAGACTGCAGACACATGTGATCAACAAAAACACACCAATAAATACAGTTTTATCTCCTTGAAACTGAGTTCAAAAGGAGAAAAGGCGCTTCATTAAAAGTACAAATCCAAATGTACGAAGACATCAACATGATAAGCTTCAGAGTTTATCCATCAGATTTTGCATTGTGATCTCAATACTCAACTTTATCACGTTTAACTGATATTCCCCAGCTCTCATCTATACTGTCAATCAAAGAACACTCTATTAAACAAAACCCGATTGAGTAGAAGTTCCCAGCAGTGCTTTGCAAGGTACGGGAAACCATTACTCCATCGCAGCTACACTTATTTTCTTTTTCAAGATGGTGTATTTAATTTGTTAGTGAAAATAAAAAGTACTTTATTTTTAATAAAAGTAACCTTTAGTATAGACTTTCAGGATCGTGAGACTGATTCATTAAGATTAACTGAAATCATTGGGAGGAAGATGCTCTATAATCTGGATTTTGGCTGAAGCAATTGAAAATACCTTCATCTTGGTGTTTTGTTTAATCCTCTGGTGAAGTGGTAACAACTTCTCTTTCCCTGCAGGTGGTGTGCACCCTTCCTTCTTCTGATCTATAAACAGAGATGTTTTCCTTCTTTCAGCTTGAGATCATGTTGGAGCCCACAGTGTGGCGAGAGGCGGCCACGCAAGTCTTTTTCGCATTAGGCCTCGGTTTTGGCGGTGTCATCGCCTTCTCCAGCTACAACAAGCGTGACAACAACTGCCACTTCGACGCCGTCTTGGTGTCATTTATTAACTTCTTCACTTCGGTATTGGCCACCCTGGTGGTGTTTGCTGTGCTGGGCTTCAAAGCAAACATCATGAACGACAAATGTGTCACTCTGTGAGTTCTGTCTCCTTCTTCACAATAACTGTGAATCTTGTGATGCATGTGACTGTAACTCACTCGGTGGTTGTAGATATTTGATCACCATCATTGACATTGGTAAATAACTGATTGGCCTCAAGAACATCTGTGCTGTTTTCATTGACAGGAACACCAACAGGATAGTGGCCTTGTTGGGCAATGGCCTGGAACCAAGCCTCATCCCCCATCACATCAACCTCACTGAGGGCAGTCAAGTCAGTGCGGAGGACTACCATAAGATGATAGGCATCATCAGACAGGTCAAAGAGGAGGACTATGACAAACTGGGACTAGACATGTGCAGCATTGAAGACGAACTCAACAAGGTATGCAAATATTGATTTAAATATACTCTCATAATGTTTTGCTTCCAAAAATCTACTATAGACCACCCCCGGCACAACGTATTCACTCTAAAATATGCCAGCATAATGGTTTTGCATCGACAACCAAGGAGTAGGCAGCCATCGATATTTATCCTGCACTGCTAATGACACCTATTCAAGCAGGTATACGGATGTACATGCATGGTTCATATATTTAGAAGTGTAGCTGTACATGTAAATATAGATATGTGTGCAGACATGTCTATATATGAGGGTATGTACTATGCAGATGTATGTATATATTATTTATTTACCATCATTTTTCTTTCTTTCTCCCTTATATATATTTTTCATATACAAATATATTTCTGTTATCTCTATTTTGTCGTTATACTTGCACTTTAATCATTCAAGAGGCTTAGGGGGTTCAGGGTGAGGGGAGGGTTCAAGTGTTTTGTTCAAAATGTGAAAAATTGCACACTTTTATATACAATAATGTCTGTGACTCGCACTTCATAAATGAAGTTATTAAACAAAATCTAATATAATCTCAGATTACAAGCAAAGAAAAGTGTCAAGCAAAGTTTTAAATACGTGTGTGTTGCAACAATATTCAAACTAATGTGGGTAAAAGTAATTTCACTCACAAGATGGTGTTGTGAGTCATTGTAACATCCAAAAGATTTCAGCAACCTGGAAAAGAGCAAATACTAAGTAACTAATGCTAAAGCAGTGTGTTACGTATTCAACACTTTATTCAACTACGTCTTGATGATAAATTCAACTAATGATAAAAAATAATTTCAAAATAAAGTTTTTTTGATTGAGCTAAGCCAGAAGTGTGACATCATCATTTCTATGAAATAAAACTGATTGCTGGTCCTCTCTCCCACTGACAGGCTGTCCAAGGCACAGGTCTGGCCTTCATCGCCTTCACTGAGGCCATGACGCACTTCCCCGCCTCGCCGTTCTGGTCCGTCATGTTCTTCCTCATGTTGGTGAACCTCGGCCTCGGCAGTATGTTTGGTACCATCGAGGGCATCCTCACTCCACTGATAGACACCTTCAAAGTCCGCAAGGAGTTTCTGACAGGTTAGACTACACAGCAACAAACAGAGCTCCAATGAAAAGACAGATTGACTCTTGTTAGGTATTAGGACATTTGCACAACATTTCAAGTGAAAACGCAAAATAGAAAAGTGTTAAATGGCAACATTTTGATAAACATTTCTGGCCTGAATGACGGCCTGAACCCAGCTCATGTTCCCTCTACTGGGTGAACAATCCAACGCTTGGTGAATTCTGTTTTACAATGATAAGAAGAGCCGACACTGAAGGATCAAAAAGCAACGTCACTATGAACGTTTGGCCGCCGCAAGCCAGTTACCCCTGTGGTAACTTTTCTGAAACCTCCTGCTTAAAACCCAAAAACTCAGAAGGATCGTGAGGCTCCTTTCACGGCCTGTATTCATCCTGAAAATCAAGATAAAGCTAACAACAGCGCCCCCTCATGTCCTGGCATGTTAACGACATTGTTTTCAGCTTTTTTGATGATTACGTATAAACGGCTGCATCAAACTGCCATGAGCTCCCTCGGGACACAAGTGTCCAATTTATCTATTGTACTGAGTCTGTAATAATATTTATCAGACTCTTTAACACATATACAAATGAACTGTTATGGAAGAATCCTCGGCAATCATTTCCCACCCAAAGCATCATGTGAGGTTTTGTAAAGGGATTGTGGCTTCTGACTATCACCTCCAAAATATCAGCTGGACCTGTATTGTTGTTAATGTGCAAGGCGGAGGGATTTATATACAATCTCTCAGTAGGTGGATGAGGATTGCAAAAAATCCCAAGTAGATTTCTTGTCTGACAAGTTGGACGTTTTGTGTGTTCAGCTTAATCCCTGGATGTCTGGAGTCTGGAGCAATTCTTTTAGGAAATCATTTAACCCAAAACAATCTGCTGAACTGCCCTTTAGCAAACCATCGACAGGCTTAGTGGCTTATAGCGCTCCTGAAAGTCAGTCTGCTCCGTCAGAGAGAAGGTTAGGTAGATAATGATGTTGAAGAAAATGATAGAAAAAGCAAACAAAGAAACAATGGTCATTAGATGAATGAACATTCAGGTCAACAGACTCTTTCAAATATGAGTCATTCCACTTTATTTTGCACTTCATCTCCTGCTCCTCTGGCTCACTCAGGATTAAAACAGAATCAGAATTAATTCCCACACTTACATCCAACTTCCTGTCGCTCTCCTCCAGTTGGATGCTGCCTGCTGGCTTTCTCCATCGGCCTCCTGTTCGTGCAACGCTCGGGGAACTACTTTGTGACAATGTTTGATGACTACTCGGCCACCTTGCCCCTGCTCATCGTGGTCATACTGGAGAATGTGGCTGTCGCTTGGGTCTACGGGATCGACAAGTACGTACGAAGCAGTTTCATCAGCATGTTTAGCTTTCTGAGCCTAGAGAAGCTTTTTGTTACAGATTTTATCAACTTCTTTTTGAATGTGCTGCAGAATGTTTGAATGGCGATGAGATCAAGTCAACACATAAAGATCAACAGGTTTAAAGAGCAGAACTACTTTGAATTATTTGCCACAGACATCTGATATGGTTCCGCTCTCCCCAGGTTCTTTGAAGACCTGAAGGACATGCTGGGCTTCAGGCCATACCGTTTCTACTACTACATGTGGAAGTACATCACGCCCATCCTGCTGCTGGCCCTCCTGTGCGCCAGCTTCATCCAGCTGGCCATGACGCCGCCCAGCTACAGTGCCTGGATACAGGAAGAGGTGAGTTCATGGCGCCGCCCTGCCATCCAGAGGAAGACCATCTGTGAGAGAACTGAGTTCAAAGGACACCACACGAGAGAAAATAGAAGATGAAGCAATTTGCGGACCCGTGATAAACACATGATAAGGACTCTTTTCACTTGAAGACAATAAACAGGATGTTTAGTTTGAAGACACCTGGGCGGTTACACAAAGAGTCTGTTTAAAGCTTCCGTGAAGCGCAAACAAAGGTCAACGCAGACAAAAGCTGCGTTTCAACTGCAGAAACTTTTTGAACGTTCCAGAAACCATCACCGGAACTTTGTTTCAATCGCCAGAGTCTAAATTTAGTTCAAGGTTCAAAAACCCCCAGTACTTATATTTCACTCTCAACAATGAAAAAAAAAAGAATAATTTTTTCTTGTTAGGACTCCTCTCCTTTTTACTTCTGTCCCCATCACCGTCCATGTGGACACTTGAACCAGGATGTCTGCAGGTTCCCTCTGCTTTGTTCATTTTATTATGAATGTATCTCTTTGCCCCCTCTGAACATAAATGACCTACAACTCCAATCCAATGTTTTTTTCCACATCATCAACCTCCTGAGATGTCAGACGTCAACTTTTTTAGGTTCTTGAAGAGAATTACCTGAAACTAAATGTTCGTGATACTTTTGTTCAAAAAGCAGCGACATAGTCCTCGTGCTTATCAGCTGAGTTGTTTTCATAACGTCCATTTTCTCATTGCATCGCCACTGAAATTGACCTTTTGTCTTCCTGTTTCCTGTTGTGCAGGCAGTGGAGAAGTCTCTGCGCTTCCCCATGTGGGGCACCGTGGTATGCATCTCCTTGGTGCTGCTGGCTGTCCTGCCCGTGCCCGTCATCTTTGGCCTGCGCTATTTCAACATCCTCGATGAGAATGGTGGCGGCCGCTCTGCTGTCTCCTACAAGAAGGGCCACATCATCAAAGACTGCACCCAGCCCGGCGAGGACGACGACACCAGCCTTATCCATGGCAAGTCTCCCAGTGAAGTGCCCTCGCCGTTGCCCAGCAACGCCATCTACCGCAAGCAGAGCAGTGGCGGGCCAATGGACGTAGACACTGCACCCAATGGCCGCTATGGTATTGGTTACTTAATGGCTGAAATGCCGGACACGCCCGAGTCGGACTTATAGACACCCTTGCCACCCTTTCCCTCTCTGCCTGCTTTCATCATCAGTATATAATCCACTTGTACTGTATATTCTTTGTAGATATTGTAGCTGTGCTCTTTTTTGTCAGGTCTGAACCGTCCATCACTGTCCAAACCAAAACAATTGCCTTGCCCTAGTTTCATCATCCTGGTCCCTCCTCCTTGTCCTCCTCGAATGGTGCAGAATGTGATGGTGTAAGTATTGACAGCCCAGCTTCCAGTGCTGTGGGAAGACTGATGTGTTGTTTGTCCAATGAAGATGGGCAAAGAGGAATCAGCCCGATGAACGCCTTCAACATCTCCCATGTCTGTCTGCGAAAAACGTGTGCCTAAGTCATTTATATTTGTTTATAGAATACACCATGAACGATGTACATTTCACGTATTCTGTAAATATAATATAAATATTATAAATATATTTATCTGGATAGTTTGGATATCGAAACAGTGTTTTTAAGGTTCAGAAGTGCTTTAAATCCTTAACTCTCATCTCTTTGTTTTTTACTAATGTGCTTTCAATGTTGGTGAGGCCTCTGAATCTTCCTTGTAAATACCTTTTCCATGAAACGGCTTCAAATGCAATATCTTTTCCCCCCGGAGTAAAAATTAAAGCTCAAACAGTAAATGTGTTGGGGGTTTTTTCTTCTTAATTTAATGGTTTCTGCATACATCACACATCAAAATATTAACGAACAATGCTAATTATTTGATGCTTGAGAAATATTTCAAATTATATTTTTAGATCCGGTAGATAATTTGGCTTGTTATAAAAGTTATTTACGTATTTCCAAGTCCTTGATTGTCTTAAATCTTAAATCCGGATCTTAAAAAGTGATTTTACTAAATCACCCACAGTGTGGCCTTAATGTATTCGACTGGTGACTGCCTGGTTTCTGTCAGGGCTTTTACTTTATGATTCCACAGTGAATCAAGCAGAAGCAGCAGCTTTCACTGAAAAACTAAGTTTGATGTCTTATTTTTCCTCTCAGGTTGGAAAAGATCCTCTGCTCTTTTTCAGTTGTATGTTTGAACTCTCTGGCAGAGTGACTTCTATTCATATTTGTAATTTGATATTCTCCCAACAGTTGCTGATGGTCCTAACAAATTACCTGATGAAATGTGATGTGTCTTCTTTAGTTTATGATGACAAGGATTAGGATCCTGGATTTCAACAGCCAAACCCTGCTCCAGCTTTAAAGGACAAAAATAACTCGTTGAAACGTTGGTTCACCTCATGTAGTTCCAGTTTTCACACATCAACTGGATAGAAGCTTCGTCATGCAACTTAGAAAAAACTACAAAATCCATCAAAATTATTATTTTTTACATTGAAAGATGTTATTGTTATTTTGGGATGCATCAACACCAAAAAATTATTATTAGGTCCATGCTTCATTCATTTCTTTTCAATAAGGAATTCTCAAAAGGAAAGAGAAAGGAAAGAAAGCATGCTGGTAAAAGGCGTCCCCGACAGAGTTTAAAATCCAGGAATCAAACATTACTGATTTCAGAGGCACGTCAGCGCTGACCATCACAATCATATATTAACTGTACACTGAAAAACAGAACTCAAGAAAACATGCAAAAATTACTCTGAATTTTTTTTTTTTAATGAAAAACAAAAAAACATTTTACACTGGCAGCATCTTAAAAAACCACTGAGCCGTCACATTACATAAAAGATGAAGCAGCACAAGGAGAGGTCCAATGCATCGGTGTGGAGTGATTGAGCTCAGTGCTTAAAACTCACATAGGTTAAAATAAATAATCCAATTTAGTTTTTTTCTGCTCAGTTTGTACCCTGAAAACAACAAAACCACTATCTCTGTCCCCTTTGGAACCATGTGGTCAAACACAGCCAGAGATTGTCTTCACTGTCTGTAACAGGGCTCTTTGATTGGTTCCTGGCTCGTACGGCCGTCTGCTTCAGCTGCTGACGCATCCTGGAAACACACAACGACCCCAGTGACTATACAGAGTGAAGACTTGTTGAGGTGGAGGAGGAAAGGTTAGATCTGTCAAAGCGCTTCGAGAAGCTAGTATCAGTCAACATCAGATGATAAGTTGAGAAATTGACAAAATAAAGAGAGATAAAAACAGGACTGCATATTAATTTGGAAGTCAGCAATAAGTAATTGAGTTTTTTGTTGGGATCATCACTTTATCCACAAACATGCTGAGAAAGTTTTCTTAATGTTTCACTTGTTCAGCATAATTTTGTATTTACTTCTGACAATCGAACTTCACATCTTCATTCTGAACATGTTTTCATCATTTATGAACCAAACTAAGGTCAAATGATGGACACTGTGACATTGGTTGACATTGTGGACATTTTCATTTCACATTCAAACCTTGCTGTCGTTACTTCAGTTTCACGATCAAGATTTCAGCTCCATTCATGACAATATTCTAGACTTCACTCTGGACTTTTTTTTCCTTCACTGAAGTTTTTTCCACCACTTGAACTTTCATATGTGTGTGTGTGTGTGTGTGTGTGTATAATATAATCGAATCCTCGAACTGTCAATCTTAGGCGAAAAAAAGTCTTTTCAGCCGTCTGCTGTTTCATGGTTGTCCTTTTTCAGTTTGTATGCTTGAGACATCTGTATATTATAATGCTCCTCCATACTCTATTCTTTTATTATTTTAATGGGAGATGAGGAGAACAGTGTAGATAATGCAGGATTTTTATTACAGAGTTGTGATAACCTAATATAAGAAATTTAAGTAAACGGTCCAAAAATGTTTGATTTCAGACTAAGTTACTTTAAAATTCTCTAAATAGTTTTTGGTGTATTTTTTCTGATTCGTTCTCAGAAACAGCAATAATTAAAAAAGCTCAGGTAAGAAAAAAAACTATCTACTGGTTTCATTTATTTGTTTATTTATGTCCTCTTCCTCATTCTCTCATAGAGTCACTTTGTGACATTTGTCAGCCCTCCCATTTTGTTACTGTGGTGTGAATGAATATGATTGAGTGAGTTGTTTAGGTACAGTTGGGTACCTTTCCTCTAACGCACCTTAATTTAATAGGAGACTCTATTTTCAATAGTGAAAGTTACTGTTCTGTACCTGTCATGTCCCTGCTTTTTACCATACATTGGAAAAAAGTAATGCAAAAAACAGTAACTGCTTCATCCATTGTCCCTGAAATGAGCCACAAGGATGAAGAACATTACAACCATCCTACAATGTGTTCATATTTTCACAGTGCATGTTGGAACAGATTAAGAAACAATCTCTAAAATAAACTGGAAGAGAAGATGAAAGTGATGTGTGTGTGTGTGTGTGTGTGTATGTGTGTGTGAGAGAATGAGCATTGATTATCTGTTGTGACACAAACCTGCAGGCTCAGACGTGTTGGAGCTGCTCTCTCATTCTGCCAGAGATCTGCTCTCTCTTCTCGCAGTGCTTCTTCAGGTCTTTGACCTCCGCGGGCAGCATGCTGTTCCACACCGTCAGCACATACTCTGCATCTGAGGGCCCACACATGCACACACACACACTCGCTTTGGACCAACGCGAAGAAAGAGTCTCACAGCTGTTCTCTTAGAAACGTCCTCACTCACTGTCCGGACGCCGGTCCTGTGGGAGTCTTCGGCCCACCACCAGCACCACGTTCTTCCAGTTCAGTGTTTCTGGTTTGAAAAATAAAAAAAAAATATGACAGGGGTCAGAGAGAAAGGCCGCAACAGGTGCAGCGTTTGAACAGCGAGCACACTGTGGAACACGCTGCAGAGAGACACCATGAATCCAAAACAACACCAGCACCCCCGCTGTTCAACACGCCAGGCTGCGCCTTGCACTGTTTTCTTTCGTTTTCTTTGTTTCCCAACAACTCAAACACATCACCATACAGCCAGGAAATATTCTGCACTGAGAGTCATCTAGCTTTTCAAATAGAATACGGAACCTAAATCCCACGTAAAATATATAGTGGACATAAAGTAAAGACTGTGGAACTTTCTTTCTGAATCTCTACGACTCAATGTGATGTGATTTAGACCTGCAGCGTGAAAGTAGCGTTCACACTGCAGGTCTCGATGCTCAATTACAATTTCTTGCTGAGATCCGATTTCTTTACGTGATGGTTCACGCTACATTTTAAATGAGACCTCCATCACACTCCAGCGGGAATGTTATCCAACCGCAAAGTGACTCGCATGCACAGAAGAAGGTGTGGCATAATGATAAGCGAAAAAAGAAGAGACTGAGAAAAAAGAAGAGTATAGCTTTAAACATTTGGAGGTGCCACTTCCACAGACTCGCGACTCAGCCACTCACAACTCAGTTGTATACTTGGGAGTGGACCGTCCAGACATTGAAAGACATCAAATGCATATCAGATTTGGTACCACATATGATCAAGAACTGGCTCTGATGTGCACAAATCACACTTCCTATATTCACATAATCACAAAAGAGATCAGATATGTTTCACTAGTGAGCAGAAAATGAGAATTTGGTCGGATTTTCCTGCAGTGTGAATGTAGCCTTTGGTGTTCTCCACCTGCTCTTCATCCAGATCTTCCTCTCTTCTCTCTTTCTCCATAGAGACTCACTAAACTCCCCACACACCCACACTTTGTGACCTCACACACTCAAATCTACCTGGGATGGAGTGAAGTAGAATGGATTTGATGACATTAGAGCATTGAACAGTGTATGGAACAGTCGTTCATCACAGTTCAGTTTTCAGTGAAATGTGTAAAAACTTCCCCACAGATTTTAAGAATCTTGATTAGTCACAGCCTCTCATACTGCACGAGAAGAATTTGAATAATCATGTCTTCTCCTCAGACTGTATGAACACACACGCTGACTCGTGGGTAGGGATGGGGGGGTGAGGGTAGCGCAATCACCACATTCATGTAAACATAAACATGAATGGAGCCTCAGCTTTTGTGGCATTGATGTGTTTGGAAAGAAATCAACCCCCCAAAAAACAAGAAGGAGAATATCAACATGATCGTGACACAAAGAAAGAGGACAACCTGGAGGGTAATGTTACAACTGGAGGTTGAAGTAAGTCTTGTTAGCATCAATTAGCATCGACTTACTGCATTTTATGTTAGCATCTACTGTGTGGTCTTTCACTTTCCAACAATATTGTTTGTGTGTGTTTGTTTTGTGAAGGCTTGCAAGCTGCCGCTGTGACTCCCCAAATATAAGACACAACCCGATAGTGGTCGCAGGCTTCCGACCGGTCCATCGGCTGTCCTCCAACCACACAAAGACCCAACAATTTGAGCCGTGACCGCGGTTGTGTATTTGCAATATGAATTATATGAATTACAAAGATGGCAAAGCTGTTGGTCACAGGTCTGTAATTAAGTTCTGTATATCAGCACATGTGAAGGAGATATGTACGTTTTTTTCAACGCAGCCTATTGGTCAGTGTGATCTCACAGGATCAGCCCGTGTCCTCATTTAAAGGCAATCACTTCCTCTGTTGAGGGGCTAAGCCATGGGACACAGTGAGGTCCGTGAGTATAGAACCTTGTGCATCACTATACAAACTGCCCACGCTGAACTGAGGACTCACGTATGAGTGCGGATGCCATGCAGCGGATGGAGTGGCAGTGCGGCCCCACCACCTGCAGCACTTGGTAGTTGTGGAGTTCCAGCAGCAGCAGGTAGCCCCCTCTAGTGCCGATCCACAGAGCTGCGCCGCTCTGCACCAGCAGGTCCTTGACGGACGCCACTGTGATCTCGACCTCGCTGCCATGTTGTCGACTTGCACTGCAGCCCGATTGATGTCTGTGGAGAAGAGAGTCGACCCGGACACACTGTCAGGATGAACCAAGAGGAAACATTCACAGCCTGAACGTGTGTTGGTTCTGA